>OY756425.1:850000-1105229 GCA_963576905.1 Mystacides longicornis
GAACTTCGAACTAAACTTACACTTAAACTTTTCCGTGAATCGGGCTGCAGAAAATATTGAGTATAAATAAGCATAAAGATAGCATAAGCATAAGATTGAGTATATATAAGCATAAAGTTTCTCATTTGACATTGTTTAGTGATAATAAGCTGTTAGTTAAGATAATAATAATAATAATAATAATAATACTTTATTTTTTCTTTTTCTTACATTTTCCTTTCCTTTACAATACCTTCAATACATCAATCACAGTAAAAAATTCTTAAATTAGTAACCTCCCTAGTAGAGACAAGTCTCGTGTTAAGGGAGGGGTTCATTTTTCTAAAACAATAATATAATATCATTCAATCAATACACAATAACATATACAAATCAATAGGATAGAAACTTAAAATGGGGCATCCTTATAATGATTCATCAATAAAATAATAAAAACAACAATCCTCTGATGTTAAAACAATATTAATAATTCTCTTAAGTTAAATCAAATAATATAACAATTCTAAAACAAATAAAATAATACTATTTAATCAATATAGAATATCAAAACACATATAAAATTAAAGAGATAAAAACTTAAAATGGAGTAATCCTTATAATGATTAATCAATAAAACAATATTAATAATTCTATTAAATTAAAATAAATAATATAAACAATTCAAGATAGTACCATCTAATTAATGTACAATATCAAAACATATATAAAATTAATAAGATAACAACTAAAAATGGAGCAATCCTTATAATGATTAATCAATAATACAATAAAAAACAACAATCCTCTGATGTTAAAACAATATTAATAATTCTCTTAAGTTAAAAAAAATAATATAAACAATTCAAAATAATAAAATAATACCATCTAATTAATGTACAATATCAAAACATATATAGATTTAATAAGATAACAGCTTAAAATGGAGTAATCCTTATAATGATCAATCAATAATACAATAAAAAACAATAATCCTCTGATGTTAAAACAATATTAATAATTCTATTAAGTTGAAATAATAATATAAATAATTCTAAAATAATTATGTAACTAGCGTTAGAGTAAAAATCAAACAAGCAAAAATGAGTAGAACTTTCAGAATTACAAATCAGAACAACAACAGCTAAGAAAGAGTCCATCAATGAATGAAATCAAAAACATAATTGCCAAGTTAAAATTTCATAAACAAATTAAATAACATATAAAACAATATACATAATATACACAAGCATTTAAAATACATAAATCAAACTACAATATTAACAATCACAAGGACATCATCTCAAGTCATCAGTGGAATTGCCATTGAAACTATTCCACAAAAATGATAGCAATAAATTTTCAGATAGGTATTCATTCAAATTAAAACAGTACCCAACAATCGTTATGATCACAAGAAACAAAACACTCTTGCAATTCCAAAACAATTTAAATAACATCAATAAGCTCAAAGCTATTACTACTAGTGTTTATGTAAACATTATGTGAAAAAGATAATAACACTCATTTCAAACATTGAACCAGGACATTAAAAATTCAAAAAGAACAAAATAATAATCTTAAAAAGTCAAAAGTTAAAATCTCAATTATTCAATGTGGATCAATAATGACTAAAAACATCCGAACAATACATTCTCGGCAATAATCCCAATTAAACTCTATATAAAAGAAAACAACAAATAACAATTATAGATCAACCATATCAAGCAACATCGCCAATTCAAGTAAATTCCCTGTACAAGGTAATATCAAGGCAAAACACACTCCAAACAGGCTCTCCACACTAACCCTCAATCAGACCACAATCACACAATACACACCAAGCACCCACCAAACGAATTCACAAAGAAGGAGACAAACGTCAAAATATCAGTAACCTTCAGCCGTACTGACACAACATGATCAAAATCGCCACATTTCTTTAGTTACTTCCTTTTTAAATTGTGTGTATTGATCGATTGCTCTAACCGCAGGAGGCAATTCATTGATGAATTTTACACCCAAGTATGAGTAATGGTGGTGAGCCACGTCTCTATAGCATCTTGGGATAGGGACGTAATTAAGCACCCTTAGTATTCTGCTTGTTTGCACAGGCTGAGGTGTACTCCTCTTCTCCTTATAAGTCTGAAGAGTTGCTGCCCTTCTGTATATTCGGTTCAATGGTATCACTCTAAAATCGGCGAATAACTGTGTAGTGGGGTAGTCCCTTGGTTTCCTCATAATAATTTTAATAATAAGTCTCTGTGTAATTTCTATGCTCCTTAATGTTGTCTGGTATGCACCACCCCATCCAATTATGCCATACTGCAGAACCGTCTGTGCCAGTGAATGGTAAACCATTCTGAGCCTGTCCGTATCCAATATATCTCTCAATTCTATAAATATGTATATCAGTTTTCTCAGTCTGTCAACTGTCTTGGCAATGTGATCCTTCCATTTAACATTGCAGTCAATCGTGATACCCAAGTATTTAATCGTGTCAAGAGAATTAAGTTTTGCGCATCGTTTGTTACACTGTAAGCCCCCGCACTCGGGAGAGTGTATTGAGATTATAAGGTCTATAGGAGCGCCTACCCTATTTATAGAAAATGGTATGAATGCTGTCTTGTCCGTGTTGAGTGATAAGAGGTTTCTTCTGAACCAGGAGTTAAGTATTGTTAAGTCACGATTGGCACTATTGGCAGCCCCCTCCCATGAGTCTCCCCTAGTGAGTAATACAGTGTCGTCAGCGTAGGCTATTATAGTGCTTTCAATCGGCAAGGAAAACATGTCGTTGATATATATGGTGAAAAGAACCGGCCCCAATACCGTTCCCTGAGGTACTCCATATTCAGACGATTCATAATCACTAAGATTGTCGTCTAGCTTCACCCGCTGTCGTCTACCCTCAAGATAGCTCTTAATAAGAGAATAAGCCCTGTCAGTGATTCCAATATCTTGTATTTTTTTCAAAAGTAGTGTGTGCGACAGGCTATCAAAGGCTTTCCTTAAGTCAATAAAGGTGCCTATGCATCTACAACCCGTATCCAATGCGCCATATATTTCTGAAGTAAGCCTGGCTATCGCGTCCTGGGTTCCGAGCCCAGGGACGAACCCATATTGCTTATCATTAATTATATTGTGATCCGACAAGAACTTGCTCAGCTGATTCTTTATAACTCTTTCGATTATTTTGGAGATATTTGACACTAAGGATATAGGTCTATAGTTACTTACATCACTCGGAATACCTGCTTTATATACCGGTGTAACTACAGCCGTTTTATAATTTTCAGGAAATGTGCCGCTTTCTATGCACCTATTAATAGCTGTGGCTAGAGGTTTAGCAATGTACTCTTTTATTTCAGTAAGCATGTTAACAGTGACTCCATCAAACCCCGGCGCAGACCCCCCCTTCATCGAATCTATTATCTTTTCGATGTCTTCGTGCGCAACGGGTGACAGAGCTCTCAGCTCCGGATGGTCAGTCGCAGCAGATCGGTCCGATCCATGCAAAGCCGAGAACTCAGTCTCTGAGTGACTGCTTTTAGTATCATCAGCCAGATTTTTACCAACAGAACAGAAATATCTATTAAATATATTTGCAACATGGGCAGGATCATCTGCCACACGAAATAGATTACCCTCATGAGTAATACTTTCAATTTGATTTTTTTTCTTCTTTTTATTTAGGACATTGTTGATTGTGGTCCAGATTTTCTTACCATCTTTCTCCGATTCAGCTATTTTCTTTCTATAGTAATCATTCCTAGTATATCTAATCAATGTACAAAGTGAATTTCTAAACTTTTTAAAATAATTAAGAATGTAGGTGTTAAGGGGATATTTTTTAGTTAGCGCAAATAACCTTTGCTTCTGTTTAATTAATGATAATAGGTTAGGTGTTATCCAAGGTTTAATTATTCTATTCCTTCCATTTCGAGGCTTTTTATTGGTATTGGATGCACGGTCGATGTGCCCTGCTAGTATGTTTTCAAGGCATTTGAATGAATCGCATACACCAGCGGCTTGGTACAAGGATGTCCATGGCTCAAGCAGATACAGCGCAGTGTTTCAAGACTCTGCAACGAAACAGCACGCCTCGGCCTTCGAGTCAATGCCAGTAAGACGGAGCTCATGGCGAATAATGCCTGCCCCGATAAACAGCAACCGATAACCATCGATGGTCACCAGGTCTCCCGGGTGGATAAATTTAAGTACCTGGGAGCAACCATTACCACCGCTGGTGACCTCGGGGCTGAGCTCCCGATTCGTATCGGTATGGCAAGTGGCGCCTTCAACAACATGACCAAGATATGGAAAGCGTCGGCGTTTAGCGTCGAGACGAAATGTAAACTGTTTGATGCGTGTGTGGTGCCCATTCTCCTTTATGGGTGTGAGTCCTGGCACCTGACTCTGGCCCAGGCACAAAAAGTCTCAGCCTTTGAGATGAAGTGCCTAAGGAGAATTCTGGGCGTAAGATGGTACCACCGCATCACGAACGACGCTATACGCCGGCGCACCCAGCGTGAGCCCATCACCTCCACCATTGTGGGGAGGAGATGGACTTGGCTGGGACATGTGTTAAGGATGCCGAATGACAGTTGGCCGAGGAGAGCGCTGTTCTTCCTCCCATCAGGGTCCCGAAGACGAGGAAGACCCTCTCACACTGTGTTCCGCTCCTTCGAAGCAGAGCTGAGGGACATGGACATGGTGTGGGAGGAGGTCATCACCGTTGCGCAAGATCGAGCGCAATGGAGAGCTCTTGTTGCCTCCCTATGCCCCTAAGTGGGGTCTAAAGGGAGTTTGGATTTGGATTGGAGTTAAGATAATCTATTTTTATGTATGTATATATTTATTTATAGTGATCTCCATATTTTTATACTTAGGTCCTAATAATTTTGCAAAGCGCCCTTGAGGTGATAGTATTATCACGAAACGGCGCGCTATAAATAGTCCTGGTTATTATTATTATTATAAAATCAACTTTTGAAATTATTTCTATTCTAATCCACCTCAATATCCTTATTATCTTAGCGATTACAGTCTTTATTCATTCAGTTTAGAAATGTCGCAAAGCAAATTTTGTGCATAAGCGAAATGGCACCTAAGGGCATCTGTTATGTACTTGAATAAAATGTTGAAGAAATGAGCAACAGCTTCCTCCAGTATTGCATCTTAGATGCATCAATTCTGCCATGTTCACTTGTTTTATTGTTCAGGTTTCGGTAGCAACACCACGAAAAGTGAGAATATGAGTGTTGTTGATGAAAAATCCCATACTTCTAGCAGGAATCTGCATCCCTATGCAAGGACACCAGCCCGATGCTTACACCTTCAATAACTCGTCTATTGTAAACAATATATAAGTAGGATGTTATTTTATAATTATCTGTTGAAAAGTGGCAAGAACATTTCTTCTTCTTTGGAATGTGGCAATCCACTCTCGAGAGAGTGATCCATGGCGAGAACATTTAAAGCAACCAATATTTTAAAACCCATCTTTTTAGAAAATCATACCCTGCATCATCATCTTCATAAAATATTAATTTCCTTGAAAAAGCACCCTCGAGGTGGTGTTATACCATAAAACGGTGCTATAGAAATCATCTTTTTATTATTATTATATAAAAGAATGTCGTGTTAGTGTGAACACTTATAACTCGAGATCGGCAGGACAGATTTTTGTCATTTCTGGTTTATTGGATTTTTTCCACTCTGGATAACAGAATAACTAATAAAAAATTGAAAAATGGATAACACATAATATAAAATTGAAGTTAGTATAGAACGAATTTCCATACATTGAAGCCTCTGTAAAAAAATCTATAGAAACATAATTGTTATTTACTTGACAACCACTGACATTAAAAATATTGGCACGCTGATTTTTATGGATTTTTTCTAAATTGTTAACGCACTTTTTATAAATTAAATAGCGAAAAGTGAATAAATCTAATTTTGGAATCAAATTGTCGTTTGACACAAACTGTCAGTTGTTTAATAGTTGGTACGATTGACAGAATTCGGATGGAAAATATGTGGTTTCAAACAGGTGCATCGGTTGGAATGACATTGGTTAAATTGGTCATTTTTATCATTCTTTTAAATTCTTATACAAGATTCATAGTTAGACCGCAGGACAACGTCTGTCGGGAATTATATAAATAATAAGCTCTGTGTTGTTTCGCTAAAACCCAGGAACTGGTGTCCAATTTGGGTAATTCTAGATTCGATATTTTCGGACAAGCTAAGGGTATTTTTAAACGGTGAGAAAATATAGAATAATAGCGAGGAAAATAAAAAAAAACAATTTTGTTTCCCCATACAATGTGTTCCTTCCTACCTGTCAATCAGATGTGTTGCCACAAAGGATTGTTGTTTTTATGGTTGTGAGTGGCTGGAAATGAAACAGATAGGCTTAAGTTGCAGGCGATACGAAATCTACAGAATCGTCTAGTTGGGTAGTAAAACTAAAGAATTTTCTAATATATTTTAATATCCGAAACACAATATAAAATTTACAGAGTATTTTGCGACATCTACATGACTGATAGTACAAAATGTATACCTAGTAATGATTATAAATTACAAAACAGTTGTAAAGAGTTAGGTTAGTAGTTATTATTTTAAATCAGAGTTTGAATAAATAAATGTTGACCATACTAGGTATTTTGTGATTTGAGTAAATAATACAATAAACAAGCTGAGGTTTGAAAAAGTTACAGTAAATTAAATTAATAAAACATTGACAAAAAATGTTTGTAATCTACATAATAATTCTAATTTATGTTATGTACTTATTTTTGTATGTTGTCGCATAATGGATAAATACCACATATAACGGTCAGGTTAATCATTGCTGATCCTCTCATTTATAATACTGTAGTAATGTTAGATACAAATTATTTCATCTTATCAAATACATTCTATTTCAAAATTATAAAATATAAAAGAGATCTATCGGAGAGATGGTAAGACAAGATGGGTATCAGCTAGTATTTAATACTATAAAAAAATTGGTATGCTGAGAGTAAAGTTATATTGATTTAAGAAAACAATTTTAATTGGATGTTTTTTTATAACGAGATTTGGCCTACATTGATATAAAAATAAGTAATTTATCATATGATTAAGTATAAAAATTAATTATTAAAAAACACAAATAAACAATTTTTTTAACAAAGAAAACCTCACTAGTAATGATATATTGTTTATAATAGATTTATTTAAAGTATTTTAATGATTTCTCTGGAAGATCTAGTCGGACAAAGAAAAAAATAATAAAACGTTAAGAAGAATTGTAAGTATATAAGTATGTAAGCTGATTAGAGAATATAAATATTATCTAGAATATTTTTTCTAATTCCCTATTTAAGTTACTTTTTTGGATATAGCACCTGTTTACAAAACAAATCTTTAATTCCAAATAAGATAAAATCATCTCGTGACATAAAATTGTTTTAGAAAAAATTACATACATAATTTGTACAGTATAATTTATTAAGTAAAATGGTGCTTTTAGCGCAAGGAATTACATAATTTAAAAACATTTATTTATTATATAAGTACTGATTTTACATTACAACTTATTTATATTTTTCATTTCATGACTACATATTCATTAAATTCAATAACAAACCTTGTTTAAATTATGTACACCTGATGGTATCAAGGTTTTTTTTACCCGTAATGCTGTGTCCCTTACGGGGTAGGCAGAGAGAACGGACCACCACTCTTTTCTATCCAAGCACACTTGGTTCGCTTCTTTCAACAAAAACATTGGTTGGTCTGAATTTAGCAATGGGTCTTGAGTTGCGGTGGAGTGAGAGATAGTTAGCGTACACTACCTTAGCTGTTGTGCTGCATTTCATAATATAAATTGCTTATTGGTTACCTTATAGAGAAAAATATGGCAGTTAAAACTACAATAAAATACTAGCTTTAAAAAGACTATGTACATCAATTGAAACATTTTGTTATGAAAATTGAAAGGTCTTTGCATAATTGAGAACTCTGAGAAAATGCTGACAAAATGAAAAAGATGGATATAATTGCCTATTGAGTTATGTTTCCCACCATTGTTTAACTCGTTGACTGCCATAAACCCTGATCGGGATTGTTGGACTACTCAAATTGGAACGCCACGAACCCCGATCGATCGGGGATTTGAGTATGATACATTTTGTATTTTGCAATCGTCCTTTGGTGTTCAGATTGAAGTTTTGTGTGTATAGTGGTGTGGTGCGTGAGCTCAACTTTTCAATATATTGGTGTTTTTTTTTACTACTAAAATAATAAACAAATTTTATATGTTGGCCATTCGGATGCAAGTCCTAAAATGTGGAGGCAGTCAACGAGTTAAAAAACTTAGTCTATAATGGCATAATCATATCAAAACTATTAAAATAAATAAACTTAGTCTACAGTGGCCTAATCATTTTTTTACCCATCACGCCGTTTCCCAAAGGGGGTAGGCAGAGAGTACGGACTTCCATTCCTTCCTATCCATACAAACCTCTTTCGCTTCCTCCAAACGCATAACATTCCGCATACGCATACTTCTATTCCTTTTGCTCCTGACTTGGCCTTCTCTCTACATGCCCAAACCACCTTAGTTCATTCTCTCTACATGCCCAAACCACCTAATCATATCAAATTATTTAAATAAATAAGTACATTAATATCATTGATAAGTATAAATATTTGTACACACTAATGTATTCTGAAAGCCGGTTTGTGAAACCTTAGCACCTGCGCGCATACTATCTTTGTCCTCACTTTTCGATATATTATGTCATAATTTCAAAGCAACGAGATTTATAGTGTCGTCACCTTACAACGCTGACTTAAGTCACATTTTAAGTAACATGCTAATTTGCTTAGAAAAAAAACAGGGATTTAGACAAATGTTACTTAGGAGTTTTACACAAAAATTGCACATTGGTTATTGAAGAAACCCTCCAAAGAATCACTTGGGTTTGGAGAGAATCTGCGAAGACGAGGATCAAGTGGAATGGTACATCTTCAGCAAACAACTCGACGTCACCTTCATGTAGCGCTCCAAGGCAGTTTTCAGCTCTTGATCTCTGAAACATTACAAGTAAATCGATTGTTACCATAAAATCTTAATTCAGTGACAAAACACAATATTCAGATTTTACCACAAATCGATTTTCAAACATAATCCTGGGGGGAGAAAGAGGGTTTAATTCTTTGAGCATAGATTGATTTTATTGGTCAGTCCTGGAAACATTATATGCCGATTAACCAATATGCAATATGGGTGGGTAGTGTTGATCCATGGGACGATGTGAAAGCACGTTCTTGCTAAATCACTTTGCAAACATTGTATTGAAATGCCAATTGCCCCTCATATATTCAGTTCAGAAATGTTTGGATAGAGTAATATGAGAGAATCCCATCAACGCACACATGAAAAAAGAATACTTGAAGGACAGGCAGACCTAGACTGCAGTGGGAGGATGATGTCGGTAGATCTGCTGCACAGATAATGAATATTTCCAGTTGGAAAGCCGCAGAAGAGGTTGGAGGCGAAGTTTACTGGAGGCCAAGACTCCATATGGTTTGTCAGGCCATCAGAAAGTACAGGCAATCATTCAGCAGTGAAGAATTTAAGAAGAGAAGAATTTAAAGCTGCTGTAGTACAGAAATATGTGCAAAAACTAAATATTTTGTATTGTCCCAATATGTTTCACCAAGTAAATAAATAACACTCTTCTATGTATACATAGATGTCAGTGTAGCTTTCGGAACTTAATACTTGAAGCATTCTCTACCAGTCAACCAGTCCTGTCCACTCTGAGACAGGATTCTAGCCCCGAGTAGAAATTTCATGCGAAAAAACACGGGAATCGAGCCCGGGATCTCTGATCAGTGCCCATAGACAAATTCAAATTGGCGTTCGACTACAAACGAAGATTTCGCCAATATATAGTGCGAAAAAATTAACCGTCCACTGGAACATATAAACAATTAGGTATTTAAACTAAACAATGACACTTATATAAAAAGTGGACGGTTAATTTTCTTCCTACTCTACATTGTCGAAGAATTCGTTTGTAGTCGATCGCCAATTTGAATTTGTCTAGGCCTACTGAAGTCTGCGCCTATACCAAGGTCGGCTAGTTTCGGTATAAAATTTAATTCTTTGTTAGTTTTACCTTAAAACATCCATCAGCAGAGCACACTGTTCATAGGCAGACAAGAAATGGGTTAACTCCGGTTTCGACCAACCACCAGCTTTGAACGGTTCTATGCATCTGAAATATACAATCATAATATGACTTACACATAACCTCAAAATACACAATAGAACAAATTTGAGAGTATAGTAAATAGTTTGTGCCCCTACTTTTCAACCAGATCAATGAAATAGGACCTCAGTTCTCTGGCTCTGTGTAAGTTACATCCGACACCCACGATACCTCTCGTGTACGATCTGAAAACAATGACAATGGAAATTCCATAAAATTTTACGAATTATCAAAATGATGTAAGATTGGGAAAATTTATAACAATGTCATTCTTTTTACCTGAAATTCAATTCCAATTCTTGGTACGTCTTCTCTAATACTTTGGGTTTCAGTTTCATACACACCAAGCTACAAAAATTAAATATAATTTATTATTTATTCGTTCCTTGTCTATGCAACCGGTTGCTTTTGTATACTATTTGGAAATATAAAAAAAAAAATAAAATAAATGGTGATGCTAAGAAGCAAACACTATACAAAAAACACAAACATGAGAAACAAAAAAAAACAGCATAATACATACATAATATATAAGAATATCATAATAATATTATGGAAAATAGTAAAAATGGGATTATGTTTTTTAATAAAGTATTGAATATAAAAACTAAACTCGGTTGCCTAGTGGTATAGGTGCTAGCTTGTGATCAAATTCCCGGTCAGACCAGAAATTTTTTTGAAGTGTTTTTTTCACATGAACGGCCAATCTGAGATTGGACGGGACAGGTTGATTGGAAAAAATAGCCTCGAGCAATATGAGCTCCACTAGCTAAACAACTTAAATTAAGGCAGAGAATGTTGAGGTGCTATGTATGGGCTGTTCTGATGCATGGCTCAGAAACCTGGACCCAGAAAGTATGCACAATAGACCAGTTGGAAGCATTCGAGATGTAGCTCCACAGAAGAATGCTTCGTATACCGTGGACAGGTTTAGTTAGTAATTCAGAGGCACTGAGTAGAGCTGACTGCAATAGAGAGTGGCTGAAAAATATTAAAGTCCGCAAGGTTTCATATCTGGGGCATATAATGCATGGGGAAATGTATGAAATCCTCCAACTTATTTTGATGGGCAAGATAGATGGACACCGTGGACCTGGTAGAAGGCAAATCTCGTGGTTACGCAATTTGCGTGATTGGACCGGAATAAGCCGAGAGCAGGAGCTGTTCTGAGAGGCAAGAGATAGAGAGGCCTTTAAAGAAGTGATTGCCAACGTCGGGGAAATCTGATAGGGCACAAGATGAAGAAGCTAAACAGACACCTTTGTTTAGAAAAGAGTAAAATTATTTATTTATTTAAGAAAATGTTAATAACTATTTTGGAATACTTGTGAAAGTTCATTATTCATAATTATGAAAATATACTCATATAAATATGACATACTGTTTGTGTTCCTTTTCTTTGTCCAATAAGACCCGTAAGTCCCTCAGATCTAATAGAAATTCTCTGTCCATTTCTGTGTCGAAAAATTCTGAACCCGTGTAGCGATATGTCCAATTGGATTTCAAAGCCTAAATGAAAAAAAAAATTGAATGATGGATTATTCTTCTCAAAAGTGTTAACAGGTATCAATGAAAAAAAATAAATCAAAACCTGAGCACAATGGTAAAAGTCGCCAAATGTCAAATATTGTAATTTCTTTTTCGAAGTTTCAAATCTCATGCATCCTATGAAAACAACAGCTGCATATTTTCTGAAATTATTTTAATTAGTTAGGTATACAAAAAAATATTTATAATATACAATAATAAAAAAAAATGAAAGGTTATCTTACGTGGCAAGCACAGGTGACAAAAGAAAATGTTGTTTAATGTTAGCTTCCAAATTTCCCGGCAAATCTTCCACAGCCTTGTAAACTCTTTTTAAATTGTGCGTTTGTCGCCTGGCCGCCCTGGCTGGTACTCCACATCTTTCAGCCGCTTCTTCCGCTTCACGACGCTGCCTCCAGCTCATCTTTTTACCCAAAACTTCCCGAGCGACTGCATCATCCAGAGAATAATATCTGTGAAATCATTCACGTATTAAAAATGGGAAAAAATTTGAAGGAAATATAGTGACTCTAGTTATTTTAGTGGTTAAATAGTAAGCTTAAAATTTTATTATTATTTAGTGAACTAAGTAAATAAATATCTCTAATATAAATGAAAGTCGGGTTAGTGCGAAAACTTATAACTCGAGATCGGCTGAACATATTCTTTCAATGTTTGATTTATTAGATTCTTCTCCGCTCCGGATAACAGAATAACTAATAAAAAGTTGGGTAATAAATGATATAAAATATAATATTTAAGTTAGTATGGAATGGATCACGCGCCATCGCAGGTAGTTCGCTCTCATTCTCGCATACGTGATTGCCGCTCTTACAGTAGCCCATCCCACTTACTCTACCGCACCGATCCGAGCGTTTTAGAAAATTTTCATACAGTCAACAAAATTATCGGGCACATTCGTTTCGGTACTTCATGGGTGAGGCAGAAAGTGTACGCGCGCATATATTCTCACGTTGTTCCCGCCTGAGCTTTGAATACGAATGACATATGGATGTTTTAGAAATATTTTAACATTATTATTTTGTTAGTAACTTTATCGGATTAATTATGTATTTTTGTTTCTGGGGGTGCATTGCACATATGAACGGGCCGCCTCTGGTTAAGACTACAGGACGTCTGTCGGGAAAGCTAGTATATATATATATATATATATGTCACTGACTTTCGTAGTGGAAGTTGTAGGTGAAAAACACTATAAATATTTTGACCTGACTGGAAATCAAACCTTATATCTCCTGATCAAAAGTCAACTCTAGGCCAACAATGTCTTTTGGTAACTTAGGTCAAGAAGTATGTTTTATAGGTTTACATTTTCATTAAGTTGAATATAAATAGGTAGTGTTTGGTAGCCTAGCGGTTACAACTCTACCACTCGTACTGTTTTGTGTGATGTTGTGGGTCTGATCCCAGGTGCCCACTGTCTTCCTTTATCCCCACACAAGCTTTGAGTAGCTTACTGTGAAAGAGTCAAACAGTGTATTTTTGTTCATTTTGAGTGAGCACATTCATTTTCATTAAAAAAATGTCTACACATTACCTTTCAATCAAGAGTTGCTTAGTCTGAGGATCCAGTTGGAAGGAAAACTGTTCTGACAGCTTGGTAGGAACCATCAACAGCCTCTCCAGAAGGGAGAATGTTCTAAAATCAACAACAATAACAGATTTAATCAACATGTCTCTGTATAATAAAATAATATAAAAATGGAGCCTTATTTCCCTTATTCCCATAGCGCGTGAAATGCTACACCAATTTCGCTAATTCTTTTTTTGTTGCATTTGCTTTTATCAGGAGGTTATTTTGAATGTAAATAACTAAACTATACTGTTTTTGAATTGATGTTTGATGTTGAAGTGTGATAGAATGTGACCAGTAAACATTGTTTAAAACAGATGCATCGATTGGAATTAAACTGATTAAATAGGTAATCAATTTACCATTACACAAATTCGAATTCAATATTAATTATTGTAAAAACAGGACAATGACTTACGGGATAGCTAGTTATATATAAGAAACTAACACAATGTACAGGATAAACAGAACTGTTAACCTGTAATGGTCCAGGACATCACTGGCGACAAGATCTAAGGGTGCTCCAGTTTGCTTGACAATGCCCTTTTTCTCCAATATGCAAACTGCATCACTTGCTGTTAACATAAAGTAGGTACATTTATTAGTGCTATGGTTAAATCAAAACTGCAAACTTTAATGTAGAGATCACTTAGGTAGGAGAGATATTTAAACTTGTGTACTTCTTCAAAGGGATTATTTACAAGTAGCAAGTCACACGTTCTTGGCTCTTTGGAGATTGTCATACATTTAGTTTTGTTCACAGAGATTGTCTTATTATATTTTTTCGCACTCTGGTCAAACTGATTTCCCATGCATACTTATATAAATAATATTAGTAATGGATAATAATTTCAACAAATCATCAC
Source organism: Mystacides longicornis (assembly GCA_963576905.1). NCBI lineage: Eukaryota > Metazoa > Arthropoda > Insecta > Trichoptera > Leptoceridae > Mystacides > Mystacides longicornis. The sequence continues at coordinate 864,241 of OY756425.1, forward strand.
ATCTCGAATAAGAAATCAAGAGAAAACATGTAAAATAAACCTACTTTGAGTTGATTACAAATACAAAAACTCATAACCTATGTTATGTCGTATATTTTTATAAATTTCATAACTTACACGATCTTCCTTCAATCCACAGCTCATAAATTTCAGGATCAACCAATGTATAGTTACTGATAAAAACATCCACATCGGCGTACATCTTTTCCTATAAATTAATTAAGTACAAAAATAACTTTGAGCAATAAGTCAATAACAATTTATCAATATGACATTTGACTGATAAGAGGAAAATTTCTAGCATAGAAAATTATTGCATTTTTCTATGTCTAGTCATAAATACCAACATCAAAATATTATAAGAACCATTTACACGAGATATTATTCGATTAGTATTGCGTGATAACTACTATACGGGTGTTTAGTCATTGTTTAGAGATATTTGCAGCCGCGCTCCACAAAGCTATCTGACATTTTAAATCCCATACTAATGAAATTGGGTTTTTTGTTTAATTTTTTTTTAACCATAAACGACGTTTTTAAGATGTGTTTTTGCCCCTGTTTATTTTCAGTACAATGATTGGGTAAAAACACGTAGAAAGCCGATTCAATGCAATTAAATGGGCATGCCGGAAAGCGGGTTCCTACTTTTCCTGTGGGTATCCATCCCCATTGAAATGCATAGTAATTACTAATCAGTGGTGGTGTGTTACATTTTTCTGTTGAGCTGATTTAAATGAGCGAATGTATCCGGCAGATAAACAAGTTTTACCACCCATTCTTTTCTTTTGAACATAAAAGACAAATCTGAATCACGAGCCTCTAAAAATATTTGGGTCTCAATTTTTCGCGGCACACCAGTGTGCCGCGGTACACCGTTTGCGGAACACTGTTGTAGATAACCCTAAAAAACAGTGACGGAAAATCTACTATAGTATAAGAAGAAAAAAAAAATAAAACATGAAAGATTAAACATGATTAATAAAATCGTGTAGGTATGTGTGCATTTAAGTTTCAATAAAAATATTTCCAACACCATTATTAATATGAACCACCCAGCTGAAGAATTTTCTCAATAAAGACGACGAGTATTGTCGAAAATTCCATGGTGCGGGTCTCTATCTCTTTCCCGCATTCGTAATTTCATTACACCCGTCTCTTTTATTTTATCATCCCCATCTCACGTCGATCGAGTGAATGGGGAAAATTCTTTGGAAACCATCGACTTTGACATCACAGTGGCGTATCTACGTTTTCATATTAAAAGATAATAATATAAAGGGGTTGAATTAATTTCCTCCGTTTTTCCATAACAAAATAAATGCAAACTTTCTTTTGAGGCAATCCAATTTGCTACCCATAAGTCGACTTCCTGGTAACTTTTAAAAAAATCGCCAGATATACCTACCATGCAGCATTGACCGAAAAAGATAATTATCGAGATCTGGGGAGTAGGTAGGGTGTGGTAAAACTTGCTAACCAAAAGAGTTTAACTGGTCTTTCACCACTTTTGCAACATGTGGGCATTTTGCATCATCAAATATCTTTATCTGCCCAGTCCTTGGCTTATCAATAGTTGAAAAACCACTCACGACGTTTTGACGGATTTGTAAAAGTATTTTTTAAATAAAAAAAATGAATCTATTCTCATTCAAAGTGAACACAAAAACACTATCACAGTAAGCTACAAAGTTTGTTTCGTGAAAGAGGAAGATGGTTGGCATCTGCGATCGAAACCACGACTGGCGACGGAATCCGCAGGGTACCAACCTCTTCGAATTTCTGATCCAACCACCGGCACCGATTTAACTACGCAAGTACATAAGTACTTTAAATTTTGTTAAAATTTGTGTTTTGGTCATTTGTTAAAAGTCATATTTCACATGCAACTAAAATATATATGATTAAAAATGTTTCGCATAACGAGTTATCAGCTGTGGGGCTAGTACGAGTTTAATCGAAAGCTAATTGCACGCAAATAAGCGCTTATTAGCGTGCAAATAATGTTCGAAAATCAAACGATCGAATCGTTCGATCATTTTTGTATGGATATTTTTAAAAACTCTTTCGATAATCGTTTCGATATTCGATCATCGAAAATTTATACTAGTGGTACTGGTATACTATATTTATATAGACCTTGTTAAATTTTACGGTGCTATTTCTGTAACCAAAATTTATTTTGTAAATTTCATGTTGCCGCCCCTGATGTCAGCATATAGGGATTAGGGATGGGAATCATTCAATTTCAGAATTATTTCTATCGAATCTTTATTATCAGATGAGGTGATGGTTAGGACAGAATTTTTAATTACTTCAACAAACTATAGGCGCAAAAATGTAGTCACATTACTTCTTGATCTTGATCATATTAAGACATTTTCATTATTGAGAATGATCGCATTCTTTGACATCGAAGATTTTGGATATTATCCTCTTTGATGATTTATGTAAACAGGTAAATTTTGGCTAGAAAAATAGAATTACCTAATTCATTTTTAGCGTAAATTTCATGATCCAAATACAATCCAAACTCCCTTTACGCCCCACTTACTTCTTCTCATTGTGCTCAATTTTGCACATGTTTATGACCTCCTTCCACACCATGTCCAGATTTCTCAGTTCTCCTTCGAAGGAGCGGAACACATTATGATAGGGTCTTCCTCGTCTTCGGGACCCTGATGGGAGGAAGAACAGAGCTCTCCTCACCGCAACTGTCATTCGGCATCCTTAACACAATGACATGTCCCAGCTAAGTCCGTCACCTCTTCATAATGGTAGAAGTGATGGGTTCACGTTAGGTGCGCCGACGTATAGCGTCGTTCGTGATGCGGTGGTACCACCTTACACTTAAAATTCTCCTGAGTTCTCCGGATTTCATTTCAAATTTCAGGATAAGGTATAAAAATATGATCTGGCCGATCTGCGCAATCTCTAAACAATCCCAAAATCATTAAAAAATGTTTAGGTACGATGACAATATTGTTAAGTAATTGATTGAGGCAGGTCCAGCGAATAGAGAATAATCGAACTCCAAAATTCTTGACACGATATCAGAAGGGACTAGAAACGCAGAGACCAAAGCTAGGTTGGATGAAAGGCGTGGATTTCCATGAGGCATTCGATACAACAACCCAGAAATACTATAGTAAGAAAGTATAGGAAAGACTGGAATTATATAGGCTTTTGGAAGTTCGTTACCAGTTTTGTACGTTCAAATAAAGGAAAGATGGAAATATACATGTTTTGTGCCTATTACGCCGTGATGTACGTTTTGGCTTAGGTTTAAAAACATTCTCTAAAGATGGCGATAGTTGAGAATCACATGTTCAATATGAGATTTTTCCGTCTAATGGTCAAAATATTTTTTTACCCTTTTGAAAATTGTCAGACTTGTTATCGAAAGAACCCAGGTTTTATTCCCAATCAGGTCAGAAGTTTACAACGTGTTTGTCATTTGAAATTTCTACCAGAGGTTGGCATCCTGAAAAAACATTCAGGCAATATAAGGTCCGCCCGCTATACAGACACATTTATAAAGAAAATGTGTTTATTTATTTATCGCAGTCAATGTATAAAATGTAACGAAACTTTGTGACTGAAATTACCAGTTTAAAAACCATATTGTACTGTAAAATAAATTGTATCTAACTCAATTATTTAAATTCAATAGCGTCTTTGAGTTACTTTCAAGCCGATATTTTCCTAACTTACAGAGTGATATAGAGGTGTATGAGGTAAGAATGCAATGTGATCCAGGCGAGAATGGGGTCAAATACTCAGAAAATGGAATTCACCCCATCTCCCCCAAGCGAGAACCTATAAATACGAGGGATGAAGACCTTTGCCGCTATTTTGTTCTAGTTTCCATCCAGCCTCTGATACTGGATAAGCAAATAAACACCTAAAGGTATGAAGTATTGATATTTTAACAGCTTTTTTTAGATATTAAAAAAAAAATGTAAATCTTGTGATAAGTCTTTCATAAAAAATCAATTTATCAAAAAAATTATAGCGCACAAAAAGATCTGTTTTAAAAAAAATAAAAATTAATATATACACTTGTATTTAAAAAAAAATAAAAACTTAATAAATACCAACTTTTACAATGAAATTAGTGGAAATAAACAAAGTGTATTTAAAAATTTTACATTTTTGAAAATGTCATAAAAACGAAGTTCCACCAAGTCTCACGCGAGTCTACCTATTGAAAATTTTTCTATTGTGTGCAATTAAATAAATTGACCAGAATCAAGAAATTCTATTCACCAAATTGTTCACAATTACCTATATTATGTATGTCGTATATATTTTCATTTATTATTTCACATTACATATATTTTTTGTAACGATTTATTGACCGGAGTGACTTTTACACGAATCTATAGGTAGATTTTTGCCAACAGTGTTTCCAAAAAACCACACAATTTAGCGCTGGCGCCATCTACTCATTACCGCTCCTTCACATTCTCTCACGTTTCGCATCCAAGATTGGGCCAGGACCTCTTTGGCCATCCACCTTTTTCATCGGCATAATTCAAGGTTTCATATTTATCCCCACACACAATGTGTCCCAGATAGGATTTTTTACGGATCTTAATGGTCTGTAGTAACTTTCTGTTGCTGTTGGCTCTCCTCAGGAATTCAGCGTTGGTAAATATGGGTTTGTCCATGGTATTCGAAGCCTCCGTCTGTGTAAGCATATAATCTCGAATACCTTCAACCGATTCGTTGTGTGGACTGTGGAGTGTCCAGGTTTCTGAGCTATACAGCATCAGTAAAATTAAATAAGGTTATCAATATTTTTTAAGAAATACAATGAATTGGTACAGCTCAATGAAAAAAACATTATAAACTGTAATGTTATATATTTGATTCTCACACGCACTTTCACAGACTACTTAAAAAGTTCATCAACTTCATAGAAACACATGTATGTAAAATGAAAAGCGCCTCATAATGGGCGCGGAAAGCATTTTGAAGGCAGCATTTTCAAATGGAAGGTGGAGCTGGAAATGGCGGGATATAAATTGAGAATATTATTATACCTATTAATATTGTTTATGTCGACAATATGATCATCCGAAACATCCAACAGGTTCAAAATCCAAATGGTCTACGTCCGCCCGTCCAACGTTCCACTGGAGACCGTTTGGGCCAGGTTTCAAGGCAAGACCAAGGGCCAAGATGGCAAGATGCGAAGGTTTCTCATCAAGGATATACCGAGAAGCATGTTTACCAGAGCCGTGGACCACTTGAGCGAGTATTTCGCCAAAGATGAACCTCTTTGCAAAGCTGTTGGTAAGAATTTTTTTTTAATATGGAAGTGTCTGACAGCCTTTATATAGTTATTTTTCTTAACAATCAGCTCATCTAAAGTGAACACAAATACATTCTTGACATCTTTCACAGAAAACCAAGGCTTGTGTTGTGAAAGAGGAAGATGGTCGGCACCGGAGATCAATCCCACGACCCTCCGATTGAAAGTCGCCGAGAGAACCGCTAGGCTACCGACCATCTTCAAATACTGATTACTCTGTGAATTGAATAATTTTAGCAACATTTGCAAAAAAAGCTGACGCATCCAGCGCAGTACCACTAGTATAAGTTTGTGGGGCTAACGAAAGAGTTTCGAAAAATTTCCATACAAAAATGATCGAACGATTCGATCGTTTGATTTTAGAATTCTATTTGCACGCTAATTAGCGCTCATTAGCGCGCAATTAGCTTTCGATTAAAATCGTACTAGCCCCACAGGACCCTCATTTTTCCATTATGACAGTTGGTAGTGTTATTCCTCCTATTAGGGTCCTGAAGACATGCACCATGCTCCGTTTCTTCGAAGCAGAGCTGAGGGATTTGGACATAGTTTGGAAGGAGGTCATCGCAAATCCGCCATGATCTAGCGCATTGGAGAGTTCTTCTTGTCTCCCGATGCTTCTTATTGGGGTGTTATAGGGAGTATCGGTTGATTGGTTGAATTTTGAAAAATTATTGGAATTGTTCGGCTGATTGAACTTGAAAAAATATTTGGGCCATGTCTTTAGACTCATTTTCCTTGATTTTTTTAGGTAGGAAGGTAGGTAATTGCAAATATTAATGTAGGTACAATCGCATAATATGTTTTATGATTTAGGGATGTTCTACGACCCGGAAATCATTGGAGGCATCCGAGACATGTGGTTCCACGCCTTGGAAGACAGGCTTTCCATTGTCTGCATACCAGAGGACGAAGAACACAGCGAAGAACCCACAATTGTGGCTGTCAATGTTCTGGCGCATTCCACCAAAGATCATAAAATTGATGTTAGTAAATTTTTTCATTACAAAACGTTGTTTACCTATTCTGTTTAATTATGACCATCATCATCTTTAACTCATCCAGTATTGGACATAAGCCTCCGTTACAGATTTCCATGATTTTCTGTTTTCCGCCATTCTGTGCCATTGATTCCCAGCCACTCTCCTAATGTAGTGAGATCACTTCAACTGTGGCCTATCTGGGTTCCTATGCCTTGTCCTTAGTCAACCTGTCATCCGATGTTCTAATTAGTATATTATCTCCGGCTCGGTTCCATATTAGTAACGCTTTTTCATTTATCACATCGTTAAGTTTCCATTCATTTGGCTTCCTATCTCTCAGAATAATGTTTAACGTCATTTTTCCATCGCTCATTGTGTTACGTTGTTACGTCAAAATGTTGGTTCTCAAATTTTCTACTTTTATTCTTCTTCCTTTTTACTCATTGATTCGTTGATGATGCTTCTATGTTTCACTCCTTGAGCAGTAGTGTAGTGTATCCTGAACACTAAAAAATCTGCGTATGTAGGTACCTAAACTTTTTTTATTAAAATTAAAAAAAAAAATAGAATGGGAACGTATTTTGACTCCACTACCTACCTTAATTTGTATGGATATTTCCTGTACCTACAAAACATAATTTTCGACATTTTCAAAAAGCTAATTACGTACAGGGTGACTGGCAATTCGATACATTCCTTGGAAGGGGTTATACTAGAGCAAATTTGCAATAATTTTGTTCAAAACGTTGTATTTCTGAGGTTTTTGAAATTTCCTTCTTTACTTCAACCATTTCTTTATTCTTCAGCTATCGGAAAAGTGTATTTTTACTTTCCTAAATTGATTACTTTTTTCACAATGTTTAATTTTAGATCAAAAGGTTGAAAATTTAAGAAAACTCTAAAAAGTTAAATAACTCGAAAACCACTGGCATTTGACCCCTGGTTAATGGGAACAAAATTGTTACAAATTATCTAAAGTATAAAGTATGACCCATTTCAAGGAATGTATCGAATTACCAGTCACCCTGTATATTATAGTTAGAACTTCTTTGACATTTGCGTTGTTCTAGTTTCTGGATTTCCTATCAGCTCATGTTCTTTTTCTATACAAATAGGTGTACCTCTATTTTCTCATGCATTCAGCATCAACTATCAGGGATTTTGATTAAGCTTAATTTAAATAATAGGTATTCATTTTGGTATACGTCTTGATCAAGCGCTAACCCAAATCACATGTGCTTCATGCTTCATGATGCTATTACATTTTCAGGTGAAACCCGGGACCGTCTTCGAAAGGGTGATAAATGCCGTCATGCACATAACCAACGAAGTGGACGCTTTCGAGATGTACCATGTGGAAGAGTACTTGGGAGCATTCGGGTTGGCTGTGGCCAGGGACTTCAGGGGACAGAGTATAGGAGCACACATGCTGAATGCCAGGTTTATTTTCTCAAAGACTTGATACTTTTTTTTAACAATCAAGAATGAGTCCTTTATCAGAACGAATCACAATCCACAATTTTAAATAAGGATCTATCGCATTTCACTTTTTTAAATGAACCTGGGCTCACTTAAATTGAACACAAATAGACTTTCGACATCTTTCACATAAAGCAAAGCTTGTGTTGTGAAATTGGAAATGAATGTTCGGCACCAAATTGTGGTTGGTAGCCCAGTGTTATTAGTCGATTGCTTTTATACGCACAGGTACTGAAGTTCGCGGGTTCGAATCCCGGTGCCGATCATTTTCTTTATTTCACAACACACGAAGATAATGCCTTTTACAAAAAAAAATAGTAATAATAATAAGCAGACACAAAAATTGCACAAGATGACAACCACAACGCCAGCAAAAATAGGAGCAACAGAAACAGTAATAACAATACAAGCTTTGCGTTCCGTGAATTATGTTGAATGTGTTAATAAATAAATCTTTAATCTAGGACATTACCGTTTTAGAAATGAATATATTTTGTTGTAAATTACAGGATACCCTTGTGTAAAGCAGTTGGATTGAAGCTAACAGCAACCGTATTCACTGCAGTCGAATCGCAAATCTTGGCCAAGAGATGTGGCTTCAAAGAGATCGGCAAGGTGTCCTACCAGTTCTTGGCAAAGTTGTATGATTTCCCTGGAGACGAGATCACCACCGAGTATATGATATACATGGCGCTGGAAATAGTTTAGGCATTGGAGGAAACGCCTCGAAGCCTCACTGTCCTCCGTAGCTCGCACAGTCTTTCGTGATCATTTCTTCTTTCTGCGTCTTGTCTATAGTCATTCCGATATTAACCGTGTCCCCTGCCGATTAAGTTCCGGTTCATTCTCTGGAATACGCAGCCACCAGAGAACGGATAGCAGTTAATACCTCAAAACTTCTATATATATACCTTGTCCTTCAAATATCTGAAAGAAGATCTCGAAATACCTACTCTTTTTTCAGTAGAACCATATGGAATCTTGCAGTCTTTAAACAAAACTTTTCTTTTGTACCTATCCACGTCACATTTATTTTCTTTCCAAATTGCAATTTTAATGTAAAATTATTGTGTCTGATGGGGTTTGAAATCAGTGTTGGTAACAACAGACCTACATACATCCGTGGCGCTACAACCCTGTGTGGGTCTTGGCCTCCTCCAGAAGACACCTCCATGCCACCCTGTGCCCCGCCATGCTCCGCCAATCGTCCACCCCCATCAGTCCGAGGTCTCTTTCTGCTCTGTCCAGCCATCTCAGTCTGGGAACAACACATAAAATTAAAATAGGTATACCTACCTTTGAAGTATGAGTTTAATCGAAAGCTAATTGCACGCTAATAAGCGCTTATTAGTTATTAGCGTGCAAATAGTGTTCTAAAATTAAACGATCGAATCGATCGATCATTTTTGTATGGAAATTTTTCGAAACTCTTTCGATGATCGTTTCGATATTCGATCATCGAAAACTTATACTAGAGGTACGTTTCTTTTTTTAGCAAGTGAAACAGGAGGTGTTGTATGAGAAATTATATCTTGGTGGAAGAGATGAAAGAAGTGTGCTTGGGAGGTCCTTTCTCACGGCGTGATTAGGAAAAAAGTGGAAAAAAACATGAGTTATATTGAAGGGGCTACGGTTCGAAGCTTTTCTCCGAACACGCTGGAGGGATAAAAGCTTGTACCAATGATAATTAAAGGTGAAGGTTTAAAATAGAAATTTTGATCACCTAAGACAGGAATTTCCAAACTATGGGCCGCGGACCGCATTTAGCCTTTTTGGGGTCCAATAATTTTACTTCAACACATATTGCATAAAATATGCGTGCAAATTTATAGTGTTTATTGTTTTATTTGAAAGATATTTATAACCTGACGAGTAGGTATATTTACTTAATTGTCAACTCGTTGACCAAAAATATATCAAGCTTTAAAAGTGATACGTAGTTTGTAAAAAATAATATAAGTACATAAGAAAGTTATGTATGTATTATTGAAATGTTTGAATAAAATGTGTTATAAAAATAATGTTATTTGGTTGCCCATCAGTGAAACAAACAAACTATATACTGCAGCCCTATTCACGAAAAAGTTTGAATCGAATTTCGAACTAAACTTAGACTTAAACTTTTCTAAATATCTAGTCATATAAGTAGTCTGTGATCTGTCAGATTTACTACCTGTCAGATTTACTCCGACTTTTCCAACTTTATTCATATTAAAATAATATTATTACAAATAAACATGCATATGTGGCTTGTAAATACGGAATAAAGCAATTATAAAGGCTGAAAAAGAAATTTAGATGGGCGAAATGTAAGTACATATCTAACAGACAGAATTTTTGACAGCTCAATAAGTTGGAAAAGTCGGAGTAAATCTGACAGGTAGTAAATCTGACAGATCACAGACTACTTATATGACTAGATATTTAGAAAAGTTTTCAGAAAAGTTTAAGTCTAAGTTTAGTTCGAAGTTCGATTCAAACTTTTTCGTGAATAGGGCTGCTGGACCTTTAAAGTCGTGAAAGAAAACAGCTGTGAGCCAAAGTTGTTCTCATTAAAATTTTCTCATCAAAAAGTTGTTGGAAAAGAAAACTTGCAGAATAAGTGATATATGTATTGTTGAATGTACAAAAATTTTTACGTACACTTAGCAGATGTGACTACTGTCACATATTATAGGTATTATAGAACTTTTCTAACAAAATAGAAGAACTTTACTGGAAAAAGACATCAGTGTTATGTAGGTAAGTAACATCTTTTTCATGACCTGGGTCACCTAACAAGACATTGATTATGTACGAGTATACCTTGGGTATGCTGTTACGCTTTCGAGGTCATTTAAGATAGACTTCAATTTGTTTGTAATTGAATTTGACAGCTTGGCTAGGGTAGGAAGTACCTAGTAAAGTACCTAGCTGAGATTCAATTACAACAGGCAACATTATTTATAGTGGAAAAATAATACTTTTGGATACTTTTTTTCATGTTAGGATCTAACTTGTAGAGAGAAACTATAAAAATTTAAAAAAAAGCGAGTGTGTTTTAGAGATAGAAGAAAACCTTATAAAAACTTTCCGTAATTTTCTTGTGCCATGGAAGGTCCTATAGCGATCTCGGCTACCATGGTCGCATGAACATTGTTTGAAAAAACAGTTGTATAATATTTGTTTTTTATTGATGCATTAAAATGTAAAAGAAAGTAAGGCCCTTTCCTAATTGAAAAGTGATCGCGCGTCCGAGCGTCGAGCGATCGTACAATGTTCTCAATTTGACCGATCCGTCCGCGTTTGAGTACCTATACTTATTGTATACCTATATGAAACTCGACGCGCGGACACACGGTAAGTGTAAGGAACAAATGTTTATAAAAATGAAAAATTAATAAATAAATACACTTTGTTTGTTTCCACTTATTTTAATAAATTTTTCATTTTTACAAAAATGGACTTCCACTCTCACGTGAGTGTTTTTTTTTTAAATGAATCTGTGCTCACTCGAAGTGAACACAAATACACTTTTGACATCTTTCTCACTAACGTTTCGACTAATGTTTCGTGTGAAAACGAGGAAGTAAGATGACATCATTAAAATTCGAACAATTGTAATTTGAAAAAATAATTTTCGAACAATTGTGCTTTTGAACATTTTTTTTCCGTCACCGCGGCTACCTCTATCCCGGAACTTTTCACCCCGTTGGTGGGGTAAAAAGTTCCAGTCGACAAGGGTCAACAAAATGCATAATATCTTTTTTGTGTGTTGCAGTTGGAAAATTTTTTTTTACCGAAAAACATAGAGGGATAATGTTTTCTGCATATTTTATAAGAAATTAAATTTTACTATTTTCATATTTATTTGACTAAAAGTGAAAAATGGAACTTTTCTCCCCACCCTCCCCTAGGTACACCAACGCACATCGGAAGTAACCCGGCCAAGTTCCTTCTAAAAAAAGATTAAACAGTTCCTATTTCTGTAAAGATTTGCACCTGAAGACAAAGAAAGCTGTGGCCCTAGTCAATTTGAATTTTGCAAAACGAATTTTCGCAAATGTATAGAGTAGGAAGAAAATTAACTGTCCACTTTTTATATTTTTACATAAGCGTCTTTGTTTGCTTTAAATATGTAATTGTTTAAATTATTATGTTCCAGTGGACAGTTCATTTTAAATTATTGGCGTTCGACTACAAACGAAGATTTCTTTAATGTAGAGTGCGAAAAGAATATGAACTGTCCACTGGAACATGTAAATAATTATTTCAACCTAACAAAGATACATAGATAATATATAAAAATATAAAAAGTGGACAGTTAATTTTCTTCCTACTCTACATTGACGAAAACTAGGTTTGTAGTGGATCGCCAAATTCAGTTTGTATAGGGCTGTCTCAACATTCTACATTACATCTACACAAACGAGAAGTACTAACTTAAAGCCAGGGAGAGAGGGATACGCTATGAAGATAAGTACCTATTTATACAGGAACATGCTTGGGCAGACCAAATCTTAGAATTTTAGCCTATGAGAATGACGAGTAAGCAATTCTTAGAATAATTTATTAGCAGCTTGTTATCCAAAAGCGCTCGATACGCGGGGTTGGTAAACACTTTCTTTTGTTCTCATCAGCCACTGAATGGATCAATCTGCAACGATTTCCCTATTAAGTAATCTATTCAATAGCTTCATTCATTGCTGGGGTCCAGATCATGGGATCAAGGTCAGCACTTCAATTGGGGTTTGATTAGATAATCATCAATCAGTTACATCAGATTTAAACAAACGAGAAAAAGATCCGTTGGTTTATGTACCTAATAAAATCTGAATATTTTGGCCATATTGAGAGGATGAGTGAGAAGATGTCAATAAAAAATAATCTACCTACAGTTGAAGACCTATCAGTCAAAGCTATTTTTCCCTTCAAACTGTTTTATCATAATTTATTTTTGTTTTTGTATTCTTTTTTATTTTATGTAGATACTAATGTGCACTACTACTCTGTTTTAAGATTTTTTTATTATTGTAAAAGGCCGGTTGGCCGTTGAACCGAATAAAATAAAATAATAAAGTCACGTTTTGGAAAGTCATTTCAATACAAAACGTTTTCGGCCTTCTCAGACCAAAGATACTTGTAGGCCTGTCGGATGGAAAATATGTGGTTTAAAACAGATGCATCGGTCGGAATGACATTGGTTAAAAGTCATTTTTATCGTTCTTTTAAATTCGAATTCAATATGCATATATAGATCTTAGATCACAGGACGTCTGTCGGTAAAGCTAGTATTAAATAAAGTGTAATTACAATTTTAAGTTTATTTTTTCATCTGCTTACATATATCTACAGAAATTATTGTTTCGCATTAAATTCTGGTTTTGGTAACTGTCTGTATTTTTAGAGGGTACCTACGTACTGTCAAATAAATTGTGGTTTTTGTCAAATAGGTAGGTACTACGTGGGTACTACATACCTCTCTTATCTCTAACTCTATATTATGTATATTAATACCTACGTGAAGGAAAAACTTTGTGACCATTTTTATGAAAATTGCGCGGACGAAGGAGTATGAAATGTTATGTAATGTTATGTAGTTGATACTCAAACACTCTCTCTCTCTCTCTCCGATGTATTTGACATTGACACAGACGCATATATCCTTTTGTTTATCTGGGGTCAAATTGAGAACAGATTAATATTGTTTGTCTTTAATATTAATGTAAAAAACTTTGTACATATCAACATTTCAAATATGACATATCCATGTCATTGTTTTGGAAAGAAAATTGTGAAATAGCGCTCGCTCAGTTTTTAACAATGGAACCTCAGTGATGTTCAAACTTACAATTATTTAAATTAGCTATGGTCGAATTTCGAACACTGGTCGACCACTAGTTGTGAAAAAATGAGCGTCGGGCTAGATAGCCCAGTATCTATAGCTTCTCTGCATAGGACGCAGGTTCGAAAACCGCGGGGCTTTTCCACATCTTGAAAATGCCAGTTGGTACGTATTCAATAAGTAAATTGTTGCAAAGAAAAGCCCGGACATAGCAATAAACTGCAAAAAAAGATCTACGTCAAGCATTATACCGGTGGAGATTTGATTAAGTAAAATAAAACAAGGTTAGAAAACATTCTAGTGCGGAGCTCATTTGAAATATCTCAGAGCGGCCCTGTCTACGTCCACAAGATGTTAACAAGAGCATATTATTAGTTATAAAATGTTGACAGTCTCAATCAAACTACGCGATGTGAGTTCGTTCCAAGAGGAAAACTGGTGGAAAACAACAATTGTTGTGAACTATTTTTAAAACATTTTATCAGATCTTTATTTAGTCAAGTCAAGTTGAAGGTAAAATACAATTTTATGTAAACTTCTTCACATCATCACTTATCAGATAATCTATTTATGTGTTTATAAAGTATTTTATTTTATGCGGACGTTGGTGTTTTTCACGACGGTTTTTTATTCGTATATAACATGTGACATAATTCTGTGTTGTCAGTAGATCTCGAAAGGAGGAATTGACCTAGCGATCTATGTATATTAATAAACAGTTCCGTTGAATGTGTTTTGTGTTTCTATAGGTAAATTCCCTCACTGATTTGATCCATTTTTTGTATAAAACAATGTTTAATTTTATGAATAGCAGCAAAACCTGTCGGGGGACAGGTATAGAAAATGATCATTAATAATTGTTTGATAAATAAGTTGTATCGCCCTCTTCAGTGTTACAATTATTTTACTTTACCTCGCTGCTGCTGACAGTTTGACACTGCATCCCGTAGCAACAGTTATATATAGGAACTTTTAATCAAGTATCACATATTATTTTTTCTTTACTATTTCGCGCCTGTTATTATTAATAATTATTATTGTCATAACATAACGCCTATCGACTTACTGATCAAAGTATTAAAAACATTTACCATAGTGCACAACGTTCTAATTAGATGTGTTTAGATTCTTGTGACCATTTTTTAGGACTAGATCTTAAAGAATACAGTTTATACATATTCTTCAAGATCTTGTCCTGAAAAATGGTCACAAGAATCTAGACATAATTAGAACGTTGTGCACCAACAAAGCCAATAGGCAATTAAGATGAGACATTTACAAAAATGGATATATTCATATCCTGGCACCAAATACATGACAGCAGTCGCAGTCTTTAAATTTGGTTGCTCTCTTGTTCTCAATGATTTGAAACTTTTATCTCTATATTTAATTAATTATTAAATATTTACTTGTTTTATAGATAAGATTTTTCGACATGTTGAGAATTCTCATGATTATAGTTTCGGAGACTTAAACATTACCTACCACCTAATGGCGAACGTTGTTAAGGTAAAGTGATCACAATAAGTCAGCCTTCGAAATTACACTAGTAGACGATCGTAAGCCCGTAGTGGTTTGTTCCATTTAAAAATCGATCTAATGAATTGTTAGAGTCATTCATTAGTTGTTACATAATTGTTACTAATATGTCAAAAACTCTCAGGTTGCTACGATTTCGATTACCGACAGGTATGGCTTGATTGTCTCGCTGACCACAAATTTCCTTTTTGCAGTTTCAAGTTACTTATAGCTGTTTTATGTACTTTTACAGACGAGTAGGTACTCTAGTATTCGTAGAGTTAGTTTCTGCAGAATTCTCAAATTGTTATAATTTTAAGTGTTTTTGAAACAGATATCAACATCGTAAAAGTTAATTATAAATTATAATAGGTACGCCTAAATAACTATAGTTTTTATACAAGTCGTTTAATCTGGATCTGTGAACGTGATTCCAATCGCACACTTCAAAATATTATTAACAAAAGAGATAAAAATAGTCGAGTATTTTTTCCTATAACTATATACAATGTTACATAACCTATATGTAGATAGGCCTAAGATGTGCCAATTAATCGGCAAACTATCATAAAGAGTATCGTGTATTGAGATCTTAACAATAATCACATTGTTTTTCTAAACAAATTTCAAGTGCTGATAACATATTTTGTTTTGAATAAACACTTAAATTAACTAGGAGTAACTCGTCACCAAAGGACGGACATTTTTATTTTTATTATTATTTATTTTATTGCGTTAAATATCAGTGAAATAGACTTAACAGTTTCAAAAAGCCTTTGCGTCTATCACACTCACAAGAAAATACAAAAAATAAAAAAAACAAAGAAGAATAACTAAAAATACAATACAAGTTATATTTTCATATTAAAGCATATCATCAATATTTCTGCACCAAATAGTCGATTCGCCTGCAGAAAAGCTCATATTATGTAAAATTGAAAATATCAATATCATCAGACAGCTGATTCATCAAGAGCATCGCTCGGTTAATTGGTGAATGCTTTATGCAGGGGTTCCCAAACTTTTTCAGCGCGCGGCGCCCTTAGAAGTTAAATATTTTGTCACGGCGCCCTTCTTTAGTAAGCTATTTGGAAAGAAGATATAGGTAGGTACCTACAATAATAGTAGTTAGGTATATGTATAGGCACAACAATAATTAAAATATCCATAATATGAAACTGAGTTATACGTATTATGTTTAATAAGAATTCAGAATTTGAAGAGAGAGCTATTAAAATGACATAAAGAAAAATTTCCGTTTCATCTATAATTTCCACACAGTTTTTCAAAGCGGGGAATAAAACCTGAGACTGCTTATCTCTTTTCTTGCTCCACATTGATCTTTGAGCGACATTTATTCTTAATAACCGCTTCCAGCTATCCATCAGCTTCGCACTTTGAAGTTAAATTCGGATATTCATTTTGAATCGATATCTAAAATACCAAAAGATGCGAGCGCTCTAAATAGAAATTGTTGCTTTAGGGGTCGCGAACATTGCAAATTATTTGGAAGGAGATTTATCGGCGGCAGAGTTAATTTGTCTGAAACTAACTTCTTACTTGCATCGATTCGATTATCTAAAAAGTTGGTCTCATACAAATTAAGTCTTCCACCGATTAATCTCCTTCCAATTAATTTGCAACACGAATATTTGTGGTTTGACCGATGCAGATCGGTGGATTCGGATTATGACAGAAAATCGACTCGCGGCGCCCCTCTTCACTATCTACGGCGCACCAGGGCGCACACTTTGGGAACCCCTGCTTTATAGCGTTTGTACGTCCTCTATGAATCTCTAATATAAATGAAAGTCTGGTTAATGCGAAAACTTATAACTCGAGATCGGCTGAACAGATTCTTTCAATGTTTGATTTATTGGATTCTTCTCCGCCCCGGATAACAGAATAACTAATAAAAAGTTGAAAAAAAAAATGGGTAAGAAATTGTATAAAATATAATATTTAAGTTAGTATGGAACGGATCACCTGCGATGCGCCAACGCCATCGCGGATAGTTCCCTCTCATTCTCGCATACGTGATTGCCGCTCTTACAGTAGGTAGCCCATTCCACTTACTCCACCGCACCGTTTCGAACGTTTTAGAAAATTTTCATACAAAGTCAACAAAATTATCGGGCACATTCGTTTCGGTACCTACTTCATAGGTGAGCTAGAATGTGTGCCCGCGCATATTATATTCTCACGTTGTTCCCATCTGAGCTTTGAATACTAATGAAATATGGATATTTTAGAAATAATTAAACATTATCATTTTATTAGTTTTTTTTTCATTTTATTAGTATTTTAATCGGATTAATTATGTATTTTAGTTTCTGGGAGTACAGTGCACATATGAACGGGTCGCCTCTGGTTAGGACTACAGGACAACGTCTGTCGGGAAAACTAGTATAAAATAAAAAACGGGAGCGAGATGTCATGTTTTTATGTTGATTTTCGAATCTGTGTATGTCTGTAGGTAGCTGGTAGGTACCTAATGTTCTGTTCTACTAAAATATGGTGAGAGTTCATTGTAAGCAATCAATCAATCTCCCTTGAACCCCATTCAGGGCATAGGGAGGCAACAAGAGCTCTCATTTGCCCTCGATCTTGCGCAAAGCTTATGACCTCCTCTCACACCATGTCCAACTCCCTCAGCTCGAGAACCTTATGGGAGGAAAAACAGCGCTCTCCTCGACCAACTATCATTCCGCATCCTTAGCATCCTTAACACATGTCCCAGCCATGTCCAACTCCTCTCCACAATGGTGGAAGTGTTGGGTGGAAGCTGGCGTATAGCGTAGTTCGTGATATTGTAAACAACTTTTAATTCAAATTTCCTGTTTTTTAGTTCATTTTTCTACCCCCTAGTTAGGTGTTTGTTTTAACATTCTCTCGTTAACAGGGTGGTTCCCAACTGTAGGAAGGTGCCTACCAAGGATTCTTGTCTAGACTGAATTGACAGCTAACTGACGCGGTATGTATGGAGTATATGTGAGTGTAATTTCTAAAAACAGCATGCACTCACGCACCGCTACATAGATGTAAGCCCTCGGGGAACACTTCGGGTAGGTGTCGTTAGTCGATCAGTCAGTGTACTGGGCTATTTCAATAAAGATATTAAATTGGTACCTATACAAATTTGTTAGATAATAAGGCATTTCTATGCAATTCTGTTAAAAAATAATATAACGTAAATACTGCGTCCAATGTTATCTGCGTAAAAATGTTACCTTGACCCACTGACCCTGTGTCGTTTAAATAATCATTTATTTGCATACTGTTATTCTCACAAAAAATACAAATTAATTAATTTAAATGTGTTCCTCATAGCGACCAAAGTCTCAAATTCAATCTAAATTGTTGTTCGCGGATTTCCAGTAAAAAAAACATTCTGTAAATTAAAAAAAAAAATTAAAAAAAAACAAGGGTTTCTACTAGTTAGAGCGGTTAGCCACTTCCATTTAATCTCAGACGTGAGACGGAATGTCAAACACACTCCCTTTGTAAAAGGGGCTATTAGATTCTCAAGATTGGCTGGAGGAATAACTAGACTCGACAAAGTTAGCAATGTTCGTATCCGAGGAAGCTTCAAGGTCGCACCCATAACCGAAAAGATAACAGAAAACAGACCAAGATGGTATGGGCATGCTATGAGACGACCGCAGGACAACAATATGATCCATGGACATATTGAAACTCCAGCCAGAAGACCAGGCAGACTACCCGCCACATGGTTTTCGAACATCAATAGGGACCTCAAGGAATGCGACGTGAAGCCAGAGCCAGGTTAATAAAGAGTCTGGGCAAATTATTATAGACTAGAAGAACAGACCCCAAATAATGGGACAAAGACGAGGGTGCAGAAGAAGAATTTTAGCATTAAAATGACGACAGTCATCATAGTCGTTTAAAGATCTCACAGAAACATAGGTGTGACTTTCTCAATTAAATAAGTCAAAATTTACTTTTTACATAATTGAAATAGACGAAGGAGATTAATAATTATATTGATCATGTCCATTAAAAAAATAAAAATCCTAAGTAGTTGCGTAAAAATAGCGAGCAATAATAATAAAAAATAACACTTTATTTGGATTTGGGTTTACACAATAATAATTAACCAAAACGGGCGGGATTATTGCCTACGGCATTTTCTTCCAATCAATTCGGATTCACGTGTGCAAGAATGACTTAAACTGAAACTTATAAAAATAGTCTATAAAATGATTTAAGCACTCTATTAAAATTAAATACTTATTGTATTTCCAAATTACAGTAAAAACACATACAGTAAAAAAATAATTAATTAATTAGTCCAATTTTTTTTTCACCAGACAGGTTTATTGATTTCCAAAAGTTTTTCATTTGGTCCGAGGTGGGTTTTAACAATCATGCATTCAGTTGGAGGCATAAGTGTTTTAAAATTTTGTTCCCATTCCAGCAGACATATTTTTATATAGATGAATTCCGCGAAATGTAGGTAGGTACTTAGATATTATTTGATTAAAAATATCCTTTATCCTGCCGACGCCTTATTGTAACAAGAGAAATATTCCTCTGTACTTAAGAGTTCTAATTAAGGATAGGCACTGCGCAGTATTCGTTGCAATATATTCTTCCTTGTTACGCAATAGACCATTAAAGGATGACGTCATCTGACTTTAGGCGGGCGGCACAATGGCGGCACACACACACCACACACGCATATTAAACCATAGTGATGGGTAACAAATAATTTTGCATAGCGACCCGAACTGCCCGAATCAATAGTGATCGGAATCAGTTGTCTGGTTCACTTTAGTCAGTTTTGTGATACTTTCTAGGAATAAAACACATTATATATTATTTTTATTGTAAAATACAGAAATTTTGTATTGTTCGTATTTATTATTAATATTTAATAATTACCTACATATTAAAATATTTTATTCCGTTTTTTAATATTATCAATGATTCTTCTCGGTCATAATACTTAATTGTTTTTTATAATTTTATTTATCAAACCCATATTTTTTTTGTCATCTGAAAATTGATTTTTGTGTCTAATTGTTCCATTTGATGATTATTTAATTATATCTACTAGTTATTTACTTAGGATACTTATGTTTTGTAAAAGCAACGTTGCTGTTGCGTGAATTTTTATTTCTTATTATGTTAAGCAATGATATTTTGTGAAATGTTAGCCAAAATAAAAAAATAATATGGTAAATAGTATATTATATATCGTTGCTTTTTTCTCAAATGTTGACATTTATTTATTTATCGTATTCTCTAATTGACTCGTAACATCTGTAGATTCGCTCTATCCGTGACCCGATAAACACACTCATACCAACTCGAAATTTTTTGTATGCCGCCCGGCTAATGTCAAAATCCACGTGGCCGTTAATGGTCTATAACAAGGGTTCCCAAAGTGTGCGCCGTAGAAAGTGAAGAGGGGCGCCGTGAGTCGATTCTCTATCATTATCCGAAGCCACCGATCAATATTCGAAACCAAAAATATTCGCAGGTACCTACAAAGCAACAATTAATATTTTGAGATCGAATTACACGAAAAAATTCACACTTTTACCAAAATTTTGACTGAAACATTACTAAAACTATACCGTATTTCTACGATATATTAATTGTTAACTGAATAATTTGAATATTTCTTTACAAGGCAACACGCACATTCTGAAACTATCGCAGAGAATTGCGACGTTTAGAAAGAAACTGCAGTTTGAATAAAAAACTGAATGAAGGCAGTGGTCAAGATTGTTTCCCGCAATTATTTGTATAAATATCTATTTCAAATAGCTTACATACTAAAGTAGGGCGCCGTGACAAAATACTAAACTTGCAAATGCGCCGTGGGCTGGAAAAGATTGGGAACCCCTGGTCTATAACATAAAACATAACATGACAACGTAACAAAATGAACCTAATTACTTGTAGATGGTAGGTAATCAGATTAAATAGATGTCCCTAGAGCTGGTCTGGGCAAACTGCGGCCCGCCGCCGGTATTTTCATGCGGCCCGCCATCATTTTGATCTTCAGAGGATTTTTATAAATTTTTATACTAAAAAAATGACAAATTCTTCCTGATTGGAACCGTCCACAAATTTAGAACTTTAAATAAGTTGTATCTCCAAATTGTACAACGCCATTAATTCAGAACATTACCTAATTATTATTCTAATCTTAAGAAACCTTTTTTTTTATAAAATAGACTTAGGTGTATTCTATCTTGAACATCAATTTAAATTGTTTACGATGATTTTTATAGATGCTCATTGTCAAGCAGATTAGTTCACTTCTTCTAATATTTTTTGTAACGGTTATTCGTAATGTAAACAATGTATGTAAGATGTAAGTATATTTATGTAACATAACAACGCTATTTATGTAACATGTAACGCAACAAGACCCTTACGTTCAGCCATGACATCTACAAACATACTAAAGGAGATCAACAGGAGCAACAAGTCGAACTTCCACGACAGGGCTTTCAGCGTAGCAGGACCTGTCACCTGGAACCGACTTCCTGAAGAACTTAGAAAGGACCAGCCCATCAGCACATTCAGGAACAAACTGAAGACACTGCTCTTCCCACAGAGCTTCCCGTGCGCCCTTGAGATGGTAATCCATTAAACGGCGCCAAACAAATTATCCAGCATCATCATCATCAGCATCATCATAACATTGTGCTTTTTCGTCTTTTTCTTAAAAGAAGAAGAAGAAAATATTTTCTTCTTCAAACATAGCATATGTAAATGGAGTAGATAAAATGAAGGAATATTATAAGTTCATCAATATAATGTATTATATAGTACACACATAGACAGCTACACAGGATGGCACCAAAAATACAGGGAATTCGGCACACACCGCCGCCGCGCGGTTAAACGCAACAACACTATACACAGGCGGCGCACAATTAATGCGGGCCAACCTCTACGATATGTTTTATGATATTTTTCTTGTATTCTTGGTAATCTCGCAATCCCCTTATATCACTCGGCAGTTCATTATAAAATTGAACACCTAGATACAAATAATGGTGCTGCATCACATCCCTGTTACACAGGGGGATGGGCATAATATTGATTGATCTCAAGATTCTACTTCCGGTTTCTTGTGTGCTATTTATTTTTTCCTTAAAAACTTGCAATAGTGCAAATCTTTTGAAGAGCTGGTCAATGTTCAGCACCCTCATCTCAGAAAACAGTAGGTGGGTAGAGTAATCTCTTGGCTTTTTTAGTATGATTTTTAAAACCGTTCGTTGTGTCACCTTAAGTGCATTAAGAGCCGGACACTCGAAAATGGCTGTTTTTATATAAACGTTGTTTCCTTAATAGGTATCGTAGCACAACAAAAAAGTAAGTGTGCTTTAAGTTAGAGCTTTGGTTATCAAGTCTTAGTTTAAAATTTATATTTTACAAATTTAGCTCGGTAGAAAAAAATTTCAAAGTTTGCTCTATATTTTTATAAATAATAATGGTATAGGCAATCTACTCAATAAACAACGCTTTAAAATATACCAAAATGTGTATCTTTTAATTTTCTTTAAATCCATTGTCTTTTTTTATTTCTATTTAACATAGTTTATTAATTAATCGGTAAAAAGTGATTGGGCGCTTAGGACCTTTTCCTTTAGAAATAAAAACTGTATAGGCTCCATACAAATCGAATATTTCTCATTCGTGAGAGAACTTTGTGGCGGGTGGACGTGTCGCTGTTTGCTCTGTAGTTTTTTTCTGCAGAAACCTTCCACTTTCTAATGTTGGTCATTTGGGGCTAAATGCAATATTTGTGAGAATCCATGGATGTCAAAAATTTTATATACTTTATTTTTTTACATGTTTTTTTCCCTTTTATATTTTTTGCTTTACAAATATTTTAAATACATAGGTAATCCTTTTTTTCATAAAATGTTATTATAGAATTACGTTTTGACGTAATTTTTTTAACGTAATATCTTCATTAGGTATAATCGTTTTTTTTTCACATAATTCTTGACTTTAATCGGTACCTAAGTCAAAGAACCTATCATTAACAAAATAGCGAAAATAGTACTTGATAATAAAGTTATTGGTTCATAACTATATACGTACCTACAATATTATACGAAATAAAAGTTTTTATGTTACACAAAAAATAAAAACAAAATTAACTAAAACGAAGCCAACCTCTATTCTGGGTTTGAATCTTGTCTTAGATTGGAAGGGACCGATTGATTGGTAGAAAACGCTTCAAGCATTAACTTCCGCCGGCTATACCTACCGAGAAGAGTGTATACTTTAGAAAAACAAAACTTGTGTGCGTTTATTCAATAAGCTATTAAAAAGTTGGTTTTATTAATGTCACTCAACTTCGTCAAAATACGCGCTAAGAACTCAAATAGTACTTATAGAACTTCATCCTTACGGGACACGGCGTGGTGGGTAAAAAAAAAAAAAAAAAAAAAAAAAAAAAAAAAAAAAAAAAAAAAAAAAGAACTTCATTATATTTAATTTGAAAAATATCCATTATTTGACACGACACCAAATTTTAAATTTATTAATAAACCTGATGTTTGGCTGCCAACCCTGATTCCCATTGCATTTTAACTAAGAATAAAGAAATGAACAAAAAATATCATTGTGTCAGAAGGGTAGTTATGTGACAGAGACAGCGAAAAGAAAGTTCAACCTGTCTCACGCACAATATGTCGAGGTATGCGCGGGGAAGCGGGGACAAAACTCAGTTCGGTGATTTGAGTGTCCGGCTCTTAAGAGAAGTCTGATATGCTGCACCCCAACCAACCATCCCATAGGTCAGAAGAGACTGAACCAATGCATAATAGGTTAATTTCAATTGTAATATGTATACTTATTGTATACAACAATATATGTATACTTTTGTCTTACTCTAAAATCCGGCACCTTCCATACTTTGGTCATGTTTGGTTAAAAAGATGCCACTTGCCATACCAATACGAATCAAATGCCCGAGGTCACCACTGTTAAATGGTTCCTCCCAGGTTTTTAAGTTCATCCGCCCAGTAAAATGGTGCTGGCCGCTGGTTATCGGTAAACGTTTACCAAACTTGTCAAACCTAAAGTTATATTATACTATCGGGTCCGATTATTTGATTTATTAGAACTTTATACCTATCGGTATGCCGACCATCTTCCTCTTTCACGCTACAAGCTTATTTGGTTACTGTGAAAAAGTAACATAGTGTATTTGTGTTCCCTTTGAGTGAGCACAGAATCATTAAAAATTTATTTTTTTTATATTATTCAGGAAGTTAAGATGGTTTGGACGCGTCCAGATTCAGTTCCATTCCCAAATGTTTGGTCCAGATTCAAAGGCCGCAAGCCCATGGCTGATGGCAAGATACCTTCGTTTAGAGTTCAAGATGTTCCAGACGAACTCAGAGATAGAGCGGTACAATTCATGTGTGATCATTTTCTTAAGGAAGAGCCCACATGCGAGAGCACTGGTAAGACCTTATCTAATAATGCATAAGTTGTCAGAAAGTGTGATCAGCCGAGAATGACGCCAAAAGCAAAAGAAATTGGAAAGACTGTATCAGAAATGTTATGTCGACGGTAGAAGCAACAAAAGTGTGCCCGATTGAAATCGATTGAAAAGAGTCGGTTCAAACAAAACCTCATGCTGGGATTCCACACTGTGTTAACTTATGCGGCCAACAATGGGTTAATCAAAATATTCAAAATTTTCCACGTTAATTAGAGACCATAAATTCCGGAGTCCGACCATTAATTTTTTTCTACCATACCGCCTTTCGAAACATCAGCAGAAAACTATCCCAAAGTCCATAACGGTTCAGCTCAGGTTACAATTTTTCAGATGCTGCATCCGACCAAGTGGCCATAGAAGATTTTAAAAAGTTATGGTATCACTCACTTGAGCCTAAATTGGCGGTGATATGCCTCGTGGAAGACGAGGATGGAAATATCCCTGAAAACCCTGTGATTGCTGGAGTTAATATGACCACACTTTCCAGTAAAGAGGACAAGAGTAAGGTAAGAAAGAGAACATACCTGTTTGTTGATATAATATTATGTGATCCAATTTGTGGATAGACATAGGTCCATAGGCGTGGTGGACTACGTTACGGCTATGTTACGTTGGCCCAGGCTGAAGCCGCAGTACAAACGGTCCCTGTGGTTCCTAGGACAGACTATTGCGTGCAAAACATATCCTGCTTTGTATGAGCCTTCCGTTCCAAACTCATCTATAGTCCTATCATTCCGGAAGGGGCGTAAACCACTTTGCCCTAGCAAGAGGCCTCTGGAGACGAGGGACAATAAGAGGAAGCGCTCCATTAATGAACTGGAGGATGTCACAATAGATCTTATTTTTTGGTCACAGTGACACAAGGGGTAGAGGGATGACCTCGTGAAGCGTTGGTGCTAACTGGGCCCAGAGAGCCGAAGATTGAGTGACGTATCTATGAGGCCTTTGTCCAGGAGTGGGCGGTAAGAGGCTGAGAATGAGGAAGAAATTTTGGTTCCTTTCAGCACATTTTACCAATGAAACTGTTTAAAGTTTCTCATCCACATTTTCGGATAGGTTTACCTAAATGCCGCGGGGTTGCCGGCTAAGAATAGCACCTCTGCTCTTTATGCTGGTTTTTCGAGCATCCTGTAAGAGGCAGGAAATCGAAAAATAAGATCGGGACCGTGAGATTGACCATCTCACGTCCTTAAAATCCAACAGGTCAGCAAAGGTACAAGAAACAAGCCTCGGTCGCCTGGGTCGCATCTGGGGGAGTTCAGGCAGGTGGTGTCCCCCCTGTATAGGTGCATGATCCAGCGCGATGGAGAGCTCTTGTGCCTCCCTATGCTCCTTAGTGGGGCTTAGGCCCCCCGTATTGTGGGTCGGTTTGGGGGGAAGGTCCACGGCCGGCTTGATTTGTGTGGGGCCGACTGTTCGGTTTGGTTGCTTCGACCAGACTAAGGGGTTTGTTTTCGTGCGGGTCGGGTTTGCTGCGGATTGATCTTCTCCCGGCTATAGCTTTCGGTGTGCGGGGAGGGCCTCAAGGGAGAATATGTATTACCTAAATATATCTTATAATTTCAGTTTGAAGGATGTCCACTGGCTAAGAAAGTATTACAAGCTATCGAATTTGTGACTGATATGGCCAAAGTTTATGACACATTTGGAGTGAACGAGTACATGACAGCTTACGGGCTGTCTGTGAGCAAGGAATTCAGGGGACAAAACTTAGGCTATGAAATACTAAAAGTAAGGTGAGTATTAGGTGGTCAAACACGTTTTGTTTTATTTTTTTTTTATTTTATTTCCCATACCAATAACATAAGTACAATAATAAGTACAAGTACTTACAATCTATATATATTTATTTATTTTGGGATTTATTATCTCTCTAGGCAGACGCCTGTGCCGAGATAATACTTTTTTTTTTTAGAAATACTGAAATATTACAAAAATGAAAATACAAAAAAAAAAAAACATCAATAAACTATATTTTTGAGACTAGTTGCATATATGCAGGATAACAGTGCCATTCACTCCGATCACCTTTCATTCAAAAAAAATATAAAAACTCATAAGTGCAACTCAGCATCGGAAATGCAGGGAAAAGGTCCACAAGAATCCACAACAATGGAAAAGGCAATCGATTATAACAGACAAGAACTCCATAATCACATTCATCAGTGACTCATAAGCTTACTTTGCTACTACTCGACTAAAATACTCGATATGTGTAAACGGTTTAAACAGTTGTTGTTAAAATGTATTATAAGTGGTTTTCCGTATTCTTTTCTAGATATCCGCTCTGTAAAGCAGTTGGCTTGAAACTAACTGGAACTGTATTCACAGCCGTTGTTTCGCAAGTTTTAGCCAAAAGATGTGGATTCCAAGATGTCTGCGAAGTGACCTATGAAGATTTAGTAGAAAAACACAACATTGATGTTAAGAAAAAGACCGACTCTATGAAATATATGGTCTGGATCGTTTCTTAAAGAGTCATCAGCAGGCCTTACATATAAAACCTCATAAAACATAAAGGAATAATAATAGGCAATTTGAAGTTTAAGCAAATCAAGTTACGTATTCGCCTTGTTTCAGATTCATGGTAGCATGAAAGTGCAATATTGTATTTGTTTGAAAATTCTTAAAATCGACATTCACTGTGTCATAAATAGTCATAAAAGAAATACAATGAAACGTTGGTATAGGTAGATACATATACGGCCTATATCTAATATTATTTGAATCCAGTTTTTTCGCTCACTGATCTTTCAATTGATTGAAAGTTTTTATTGTTTTTGTTTGATAATTCTATTATTTTTAATTATTATTTTAATTTTACTCAATAAATTGTTAATTCCCATGATTTAGTTTTTTTTATTTTAACACATAAGTATACTGGAAATAAAAAACGCACTAAGCGCCAAAAATGAAAAAAAAAAATGAGTTGAGTATGAGGAAACGTTCTATAAACCATTGTCAATAGCCTAAACATTCTCTTAGTCAATATCGATGATCTAAAGGCGTAAAAAACAGATCCAAAAATCATCATAGTACTAGGTCTATTTGGGGGAAAAATCAGTTTTATTAGATTACCTATCTCAAAATGAATTATTTGGCACTTAGTGCGTATTTTATTTCCAGTATACAAAATTGAAACAGTCTTGCTTATTTAAGCGATATGCACAGTGGCGGATTTGCACTCTTGGCCGCCCTAGGCCTCAGGTCGTATAGCCGCCCCTCAGCACTCATCATTAGCCTACACTTTACTACCAATTGATGTCGAAATCAATTCAGAAATTTTGTTAACGTTAGGTAATAGCTGTTAGTTTGTAATATTAGGCCAGGGAAAAAGTCTTTTCGTATTTAGTATGAAAAAACTTTAATTCAAATTTCTTTGTATTAAAGGCGTGTGGACAGCAACTGCAAGTGTTAGTTACCATCCAGTTCAAGTACTTTATGCGAGTAACCCAGTTTTATGAGCTGCCTCCGGCGTCGAGAAGCGAAATCAATCAATAGCAACTTTACAGAGGGGATAAAGAAGTGGACAGTAGCTTTACATGAATTATTATATACCTTCTTTGAAAATAATATTTAGT
This sequence comes from Mystacides longicornis, assembly GCA_963576905.1. NCBI lineage: Eukaryota > Metazoa > Arthropoda > Insecta > Trichoptera > Leptoceridae > Mystacides > Mystacides longicornis. The sequence goes on from OY756425.1 coordinate 892,457, forward strand.
AAAATATAGGTACTATGTTAAAATTGAGTTTAGATTCAGTATCAGTGTAAACTATCTTTTTTCATGTCTACCAACGTCAGCATTCTAGCAACATCCATGGAAAACGACTAAAAATCATACAAAAATGTACTTTCAATTTTCGTTACAATTTAATAACCAACCATACAAAAAGTATTTTGTTACAAGAAATCATATACATACTTATTAAAGAAGATCAAATTGAGTTTTCATCATTTTTTTACTAGATATTAAAAGGTTCTTGAAACATATCTTACTATTATTCAATCTAGCAACACCCATCAGATCAAAACATCAGCTGACAATTCAGTTGTCAACAAATAGAAACACTTTGCCGCTTTTTTGTTTTTGTTTATTTATTTGTGCTGTTTTGTGCGACATTTGTGTTGTTTAACTTTTTTCTATTTCACAGTGTATAGAATAATATTTTTTAAAATAAATAATACATTTAAAGACTAGTTTAGAAGTAATCAGTTTCATAAATGACTTAACCTCAACGATCTAGTGATATAACCATGTATCCCAGTTCCGAGCCGAATAAAGCACAAAACACTTCTCGAAGTTTGTCTAAATATGTATTTAAACATTCTCTGTCACAAAATGCGAACGATAAATATGACACAGAACTTTCACAAGTACAAGCATGTAGTGGAATTGCATCCCAAATGTCTAATTCAAGTTCAAAAGATGTTTTTCGGAGAATAGCAGAAATAGCCAAAAGGCATGATACTCCAGATTCTCAATTACCAAATCGCAAACTTTATAATTCAGCTGTTAAAAGGAACAATAGGAAAGATAATTTTATATCTTTTAGTCAACTACAAAAACAAAACAAAATTGAAAATGATGAGCATTTATTTAACAACTCTTTTGAATTTGATGAAACTGTCGTAAACGACTATAAAATGGATTCGCAATGGAATTGTGACACTCAATTGGCAACACTAGTGGACAACGCAGATGCTTTAATGAACATAGCTAGCTCTAAAGAAATGACTCAATTTTGGCCAAACAAAATAGACCGTTGTCCAACAGAACTTTTACTGGTTGATAACACTTCTTTAAATAATAATAAAAATGATTACCTGGATACCTTGTCAGTGTGCTCCACTGCAAATAGTCTCCCTAATTCAAGAGGAATTTCTATTACCCAGCCGACATATTTAGATGCCGACAATGCAACCTTTAAAGTGCCGCCATTGAAAAATTCTATTGTAAATGTTCCTTCACAAACTATTTCTAAATCTCAGCCTATTGAGTCCACATCTTCCAGTATGGAACCATTACTATATTCACAAGATTGTGGACTAAAAAATGTTGGAGTAATATCTGTTAAAAGTCACAGTAAATATCTCAACGAAAACTATTTAGTGGAAGAATATGCACAATTGAATGAGAATAAATTATCTGATGTGGTTGGGAACCGTTTGTTGGTAGATTGCTGTCGAGATGTAAATGGTTCTCTCGTTAGTTGTAATTCAAAATTGGTGGATGCTATGAAACATAATGCAACTGTAAAAGATTTAGAAGAAGATAGTCATAAATTGGCTAAATCAAATGATGCATCACATAATGTTTTGCTCAATAAAACATATAATGTTTCCAAAGAACCCCATGGTGTGTTGACAACTAAAGTTGTAAATGCGGAAGATTGGGAACAATTCTTTAATAGCACTATGAATTCTTCATATCCATCTAATGCATCAAAAGACGAATCTCACAATTCCGATGAAGACATTCCATCTAGTCCAATATTAGTATCTCAAAAAACAATTGAAAAAAAATCAAGAGGAAAATTTCCAAGCACAAAAAATTTAACAGTGAATTGTTTAAAAGTCAGCAAAATACAGAGTGATTTCACTACTAATTTGATGGAAAGTGAAAAAGAAACATTAAATGACGTACATAAAATTGTGGAAAGAAGAGTGTTACGTGAAAAAAATATACATTCGAGTGAATTAGATAATCAGAAAACCAAATTGATTTCAGATCAAAATAAATATCAAATTGAAAAAAATTCAGCATTTTTAGATGACAATTTTGATGATGGTAATATTATATTTGAAGTTCCAACAGAGTCAGGATTTATGACTGCCAATAGCAAACCTATAACAATATCTCAAGAGTTAATTGAAAAAGCTAAATCTCTTTTTGATGATATCGAATTAGAATCTGAAATGGGTAAAATTGACTTTGATATGTATGAAGAGAAAATTCACAATGGTAATATCAATAATGTTTCAGTGTGTAATAAATATGATGACCAGAAAATAATTAAAAATGACATAAATTTGGCAACAAATTTAAAAAACTTTGTACAAGATCCGATGCGTGAAATAGTACACGAAAATAACAATGAAGATATTTTAAAAGTAGAATACAATTTAATGGAAAGCGGAATAGTAAAAAATAATGAACAAGAACAAATGAATATCAGTGAACGTATTAAGGAGAAGCCAAATAAATTTTGTGGATTTACTACTGCCAGTAATAAACAAATCGGTATCTCTGAGGTTGCACTGAAAAAGGCTCAAGCTGTAATCAATAAAATAGAAGAAGCAACAGATGAAGGAACAGAAAGTAAGCCAAATAAATTTTGTGGATTCACTACTGCCAGTAATAAACAAATCAGTATCTCTGAGGTTGCACTGAAAAAGGCTCAAGCTGTAATCAATAAAATAGAAGAAGCAACAGATGAAGGAACAGAAAGTAAGCCAAATAAATTTGGTGGATTCACTACTGCCAGTAATAAACAAATCAGTATCTCTGAGGTTGCACTGAAAAAGGCTCAAGCTGTAATCAATAAAATAGAAGAAGCATCAGATGAAGTAAATGATAGTATCCCAAATAAATTTTGTGGTTTCACTACTGCCAGTAATAAACAAATCAGTGTCTCTGAGGTTGCATTGAAAAAGGCTCAAGCAGTAATCAATAACATAGAAGAAGCAACAGATGAAGTAAATGATAGTATCCCAAATAAATTTTGTGGTTTCACCACTGCCAGTAATAAACAAATCAGTGTCTCTGAGGTTGCATTGAAAAAGGCTCAAGCAGTAATCAATAACATAGAAGAAGCAACAGATGAAGTAAATGATAGTATCCCAAATAAAGTTTGTGGTTTCACCACTGCCAGTAATAAACAAATCAGTGTCTCTGAGGTTGCATTGAAAAAGGCTCAAGCAGTAATCAATAACATAGAAGAAGCAACAGATGAAGTAAATGATAGTATCCCAAATAAATTTTGTGGTTTCACCACTGCCAGTAATAAACAAATCGGTATCTCTGAGGTTGCACCGGAAAAGGTTCAAGCTGTTATCAATAAAATAGAAGAAGCAACAGATGAAGGAACAGAAAGTAAGCCAAATAAATTTGGTGGATTCACTACTGCCAGTAATAAACAAATCAGTATCTCTGATTTTGCACTGAAAAAGGCTCAAGCTGTAATCAATAAAATAGAAGAAGCAACAGATGAAGTAAATGATAGTATCCCAAATAAATTTTGTGGTTTCACTACTGCCAGTAATAAACAAATCAGTATCTCTGAGGTTGCACTGAAAAAGGCTCAAGCTGTAATCAATAAAATAGAAGAAGCAACAGATGAAGTAAATGATAGTATCCCAAATAAATTTTGTGGTTTCACTACTGCCAGTAATAAACAAATCAGTATCTCTGAGGTTGCACTGAAAAAGGCTGAAGCAGTAATCAATAACATAGAAGAAGCAACAGATGAAGTAAATGATAGTATCCCAAATAAATTTTGTGGTTTCACTACTGCCAGTAATAAACAAATCAGTATCTCTGAGGTTGCACTGAAAAAGGCTCAAGCTGTAATCAATAAAATAGAAGAAGCATCAGACGAAGTAAATGATAGTATCCCAAATAAATTTTGTGGTTTCACTACTGCCAGTAATAAACAAATCAGTGTCTCTGAGGTTGCATTGAAAAAGGCTCAAGCAGTAATCAATAACATAGAAGAAGCAACAGATGAAGTAAATGATAGTATCCCAAATAAATTTTGTGGTTTCACCACTGCCAGTAATAAACAAATCAGTATCTCTGAGGTTGCACTGAAAAAGGCTGAAGCAGTAATCAATAACATAGAAGAAGCAACAGATGAAGTAAATGATAGTATCCCAAATAAATTTTGTGGTTTCACTACTGCCAGTAATAAACAAATCAGTATCTCTGAGGTTGCACTGAAAAAGGCTCAAGCTGTAATCAATAACATAGAAGAAGCAACAGACGAAGTAAATGATAGTATCCCAAATAAATTTTGTGGATTCACTACTGCCAGTAATAAACAAATCAGTATCTCTGAGGTTGCATTGAAAAAGGCTCAAGCAGTAATCAATAACATAGAAGAAGCAACAGATGAAGTAAATGATAGTATCCCAAATAAATTTTGTGGTTTCACTACTGCCAGTAATAAACAAATCAGTATCTCTGAGGTTGCACTGAAAAAGGCTCAGGCTGTCATTGATGCCATAGATGTTGAAAAGGATTTTGGAACTGTGCCAGATCCTATTCGTGATTCTATAGCTTTCAATGAAAGAATTTGTGTTTCTGGTGGTGCCGCAATCAATTCTCAGGGTATTTACGATGAAAAAGTGATTAAGGACAAACTAAAGCAGTTTGGTGAAAATACTAATGATAATTTACTTCTCATATCTACAAAATCTCATATGCACAATCCAACATTTCTTAACGGCAATACATCAATAGGTCTAACCCAGGAAATAGAAGACAGTACGAAAGCATTTTTAAACGATGAAGATAAATATTCTCTTAATGAAGGCCTGAATATGGCTGCCGAGGCTATTGAATATCCACCTAGCCCCATTCTACCAAGTCGTAGCAGGAAAGCCAAAAGAGTCTTTCAAGCACCTTACAAAGATGGCTCTGTACAAAATGCTGAACAATCTGAAAGTTTCTTAAAGAAGAGAAAAGTTGAAAACCCTGTTGTTACCCTGAATAATACTGTTTATTTTCGTGAAACTGACTGTTTGGGTAATTTGTTGGATGTAAAATTACATAGTTCTAATAGAAATACTTTAAAAAACTTCAAACCGAATTGCCAAGGACTTACTGGTGAAGAAATTGATGTTGTAACACCTGAAAATGTTGAACAGTTTATTTTCAAAAACGATCGAATAGATATTCCTCTTAAGAACATTATGTCGGATGTGACCGTTCATAATATTGCTGAAATATTTTCAAGCAATTCAAGCGTGAATCAAAAATTAATACCAGACAAATGGATTTTAAATCATTTGAAATGGATAATTTGGAAGCTGGCTTCGTATGAAAGATTTTTTAAAGAACAATTTTCTGGCATATTGACCGTAGGCAATGTTCTAAAACAGTTAAAATACAGATATGACAAGGAGTTATTCAGAGCCGAAAGACCAATTTTGAGAAAAATTTTGGAGTGTGACGATGCATCAGAGAGAAAAATGATTTTATGTGTCAGTAAGATCATAAAATCAACTCAAGAAAATGAGTATGTATACTTTTTCACTTTTTTTACTAATTTGTGTTGGTATAGAAAGTTCGATAATCATAATTATATTTCCCAATCCATGGTCTCTTACGGGCACTTACACCCATATGCAGATGACTTTCTAACACTTTGGTAACTATGGGACATCTTGTTATTACGTCAAGATGACGTCACGTTTAAAGTGTTGATTCAATCCATACAAATTGTTATAGTCAACACTTCGTGTGATGTCATCTTGTTACGACAACACTCAACACTTACTTGCAGAAAATAATATACTGCATACGGGTGTTAGTGTGGCCAAAATAACATACAAAGAATTATAATATAAATAAACATGACAAGAGTATACACAGAAAGTCATATCGTCGCCAATATTGTAGGAACACTTAAGTTGTTGTTTTTTTTGGTAAAAGTTTTTGGGATGGATATCATATTATTGCATTCGCCCTTATCTTCGTTTTTCACTCTGAATTCATCTATGTATATTTGCAACACCAAACATGTATCATTTTTATTGCAGGAACACGTTTATTTGTAGTTTATTGTTACCTACATACTTCATCCACTTTCGCTCCCTAGGTGGAGCATGTGGTCCCCACAAAGCTTAGCCAAGCCTCACCAGATCCAGGGCATCATTCCAATTTAAGCCGTGATCGTGATCGTTAGATCGTGAGTCTTGGTCTCGCACGTCTTATTAAGTGAGAATTATAAAAAACCAAGTTATGTGTTAGTCTGCAATATTGGGGACGACATATCGAAACACAAACTCACACAGGGAATAATTTAATGTATTTGAAGTTAGATCAATGTTGATAGGTGTAAATGGCCAGTTAGCATATCGTTAAAAATTAAGATAGTTGAAATTAAATCAATATTGAATGGTGTAAATGGCCAATCAACGTAATATCAAAAAAGCAAAAATCAGTACAGTATAAGTGGTATAAAGTCTATGCAATTCACTTAGCGCAGACAACCCTCAAGAATGTAAGAAACATCAATGTGGATTCATTATAAGGGACCAGTCAATATTCAAACCATTGCTATTAAATTCATGCTAGAATAATATGACAATAATCAACGTTTGTTTCCAGAGAGTCTCTGAATATTCCTCGTTTTGAGGTAGAAGTCACAGACGGCTGGTACGGTGTGATGGCAACAGTAGACACTCTCATTACATCAGCCATTACTAGAGGCAGGCTCAAAGTGGGTACCAAGATCATCACGTGTGGAGCAGACTTACTGAATGTGGGACAAGGGAAGTCACCCTTAGAGGTAAGTCCAGCGTATCTATGTTTTTTGCAGGAATTATAAATAAATACTGAAGTTCGTGAGTTTGAATCCCAGACCACTTACATTTTCACAACACAAGCTTTGCTTTATGTGAAAGAACTTGAAAGTGTATTTGTGTTCACTTTGGGTGAGCCCAGATTCATTTTTATAAGATATTATTATTATTTATTAGGCCTGCTGCCTCCAAGGAGGCCGCCGTTACTGCGTCCCATAATGGAACTATTGTCACTGGCCCTGCATTTAGAGTTCGTCGCTCAGTCCAGCCTCGTGGAAGAATCGGAGGACTTTGCTGGCGTTCAATTCTTATTTCACTTGGGCACATCAAGAATTTGCCCAGATTTCTGTGTCTATTATGCATCATTGGTAGGCACTCACACAGGAAGTCAGCAGAACTCAATGCTCAAAGCATTCTCTAACAGTCAATCAGTCCTGTCCAATCTAAGGCAGAATTCCAACCTAAATGAAAATTTCAATTAAAAACATACATAGATAGTAACTTTCTTTTCCAGCTGGGAATTGAATGCTAGTTCTCTTAACCAGAAGTCTGCCCTTATGCCACCAGATACACGAGGTCGAAATTTATAGAATAAAACACAGAAAATATAAAAATTGATATCTAAAATTACTACAAGTTTAATTGCAAGGATCAGCGAGGATTAAAATCAAATTTAAAATATCGATTTATGCTTCATGCGATAACATACTAATAACCAAATTATTATGTACATTGTACATATTTGATCATTCAGCTATTTTTATCACCATCAATAATATTGAGTGCTATAAATGTAAGTATCTTAAAAAATTTGTAGGATTTCAATGATATTGTATTTTGCAGGACATATCAGATGTGCGCCTTCGTTTGCACGGAAACAGCACGCGGATAGCTCCTTGGCACAGCAAGCTAGGTCTGTGCCCCCAAGGACTACTGAGAATCAGCTGTGACAGTTTGAAAGCACGGGCAGGACCCGTTCCCGTTTTACACTTTCTACCCATCGTAGTGTACCCTCGATCGTTTGTAGAAAAATTGCCCACGGGGGACACAGGTAATTTTAGTTTTCAACAGAAATCCTATTTAAAAATTTTCAGCAACAGAGCTTCACGAGTTCTCATCATTAGGTGGATACACAGTAACGATTTATCTTTGAGATTTGACCGATAATCGCTCATTTTCAAAATTTTTCTTCGGTAAGATTTTGAAAATGAGCGATTATCGGTCAAATCTTAAAGATAAATCGTTACGTGTGTACCCAGCTATTGAAGAGAAGTTGTTTACTGTAGAATCCTTTGAAAATTTGGCAGTGTTTTGGAGAATATATTAAGGTTTATTTTTAAAAAGAAATAAATATATTTTTGTTGTTTGTTTGATTTTTGGGTATGAATGTGAGATTTTTTTTACAATTTTTGTTCAATTTTTATTCAACTCATTACGTAATAATGAATAATTTTAAATAGAAGTTGTTAAACATAATATCAACAATCCAAACATAATATCTAGTTCATTTTTGTCAAATTTAGCATAGTTACACATAATATTCGCAAAAAAACGAATTACTAGATAGAAATGCCCATGCGGAACACTAAAAATCACTTTACTTTAGTTCAAATTTGTAAAAAATCAAACATTAATAGATTTAACCATGGTTGGTTCTATATTATTTTACAAAATTACAATATAACACCATCAGCATGACAGCTTTCGCCTTTGCGCTGATGGTGTTCAGATGGAAAACGGCACAAGATACGGCAATATTTTGGACGTTGTATTTTAGGTGTATGCAAAGATGAAACCGGGTTGGAACCGGGGATCAAACCCATAACCTTTGAAAGTCAGTGACTAAACAGCTTGGCTATTAACACAAATTATTTGTTTGCTGCTTACTTTTCTAACGTTTCTTCATGAAGGAACATTAATGCAATGTGAAAGACCTTTAACCCGAGCCAACACAGGTTGTAAGTCCTGAGTCCTAAACTGTCCGTAATCTGACAAATTCAGTGCTTATTGTTATTATATTTTCTTTTATTTGTGTTCCAGTCACCAGGTCTGAGAAATTGGAACAAGTCTACTTGTCCTCCATGGAAGGGGAAACGCAGTCACGCATTGAACAGCTTTACATCGACGCTGAAAAAGAATTGATGGAAGCAAACAAAAAACAGAAAGAAAATTCTGCCAAACGTGTGTCGTTACTTCTCAATCCTAAAAGCCGACAGCAACTGAGTGAAGATGAGTTGTTGGAGATTGTAGAGCAGGCCAGTGATCCCGAAGACTTGATGGTGACTGAAAATTCTTCAATACATACATTAAAATTAAGACTTTTTGACACACATATTACATTACCAATCTTGTAATGCCTCATTAGTCATTACTAACCCTATAATAGAACTCAAATTTGCAATTAGCAATCTAGGTCCCAATTTTTTAGTTTATACTTTTTATGATGTGTTACAGTACCCCAATATTTTCTGATAAATGGACAAGTTGTTCACATTCACTATTTTAACACATTCCAACTCTGAACACACAAACTTTGTGTTGGTAAACCATTTCAATTTACTTTTGTTTAATTAATTCAAATTCAAATAAATGTTTAGATATATTTTTTCTGGGCAGGAATGGGTTAAATGGACATCTGTTGGAGTTGTGTAAAAATAAATTAGCAGCAATCTTTTATTTCATCAATCAATAATTATAAATTAGCAGCAATCTTTTATTTCATCAATCAATAATTATAAATTAGCAGCAATCTTTTAATTCATCAATCAATAATTAAAAACAATTTGGAGCTCAACAAAAACACACATTCAACATATTTCACAGTAAGAAAAGTTTGTTTACGAAAGGTGAAGATGGTTAGCATTGGGCTATGAACCCTCTACCCACAATACGTACGCTATTTAAATGTTAGTTACTGGAAGACTAGGCCACGAAACACTTAGATGATGCCATAAAACAGCATACAATTGTATTTTGCTTTGTCATTTATAATTAAGTAACTTTGCGGAGAGACATTGTCCTAACTATGAATGATTAATTAGTTACCTTTTAAACAATGTAATTCTGACCCATGCATCTGTTTTAAATCATTTATTTTTCATCAGCATTTTGTCAACTATCACAAAACTGACTATTTCTATCAAACTCCAAATTAATTTCAATATTTGAATTAAATTATATTGTTAAAAGCACTATGAAAGATACCTATGTGAAATTTGCTTAAATTTTTTTACTCCAGACCTTACTGTCGGCAACTCAGCGTGAATCTATAATAAACTCTCTGAGTAAGAAGCAAGCCATCAAGAGGGATAAGATTGACAGCAGGGTGAAGGAAATGATGAAAGAAAGAAACGTGGGAATGGTGAATAGAAAAGTTGTGTCCATATTAAAGGTTGGTTAAATATATTATTTGTATTTCCAAAGTTATGATTGTCTTAACTCTGACCAGCGATCACCCTCGCAATGGTCTGTGTTAGATCAGATATAAAATATTAGTCTTTCTGATATTTTTTTTATTTAAATACTTTTTAGTAGTCGTGGGTTCGAATCCCGGTGCCATCAACCCTCATTTAACCCTTTGGTTAGTGTGAAAGATGTCAAAAGTGTATTTGTGTTCACTTCAGTAAGCCCTGGTTAATTTTTTATAAAGATCAGTGTTTTTTGTATAAGAATCTTTACCAAAAATGTTCATAATAAGTTTTAGTGGTTTCAAACCATATGTTCGAAAATCTTTCAAATGAGGCAAGTCAAGGGTATGTCGCTCAATTCATTGTGCTCAACCCGAGCGCAATGGAGAGCTCTTGTTGCCTCCCTATGCCCCTAAGTGGGATTGGATTTAGATTATAGAAACCCAGCATTTTTGTATTTGCTGTCTCGTTTATAACAATTATTTCAAACAGTGAGATGAAAAGAGATGGGGAAACCGTTAGAATAAACATAGACTTGCCTTATTATGTTTGCGTGAAAAAGGCACTTGCGTACCTTAGTAATTTTAGACTCGGTGATTACTTCTTCATTCCCCTTGATGTAACTATTTCGGAACGCTTCTTCTACGTAGTATCCTATGATTTGTAGAAATGTAACCTTCTAGGTGCGTGGACTCGTCCTGGAAGTGAATAAAGGAGCCAGGAAGGTGGTGCCAGTGATGTTGACAGTATGGAAGGTGCAGGACGCCATTCTGGAACTTCTAAATAAAATGTCTTTATTGAACATCTACTGGGCGATACCCACAGGCTCAAAGTTAGTCAAATAATTACTATTGCGCTTATTTTCTTATTTTTTTTGCATCAGGCATATACTGCGGACTTAATTTTAGTTATGTTAGATACAAATTATTCCATTTTTTCCGATACCTTTATTTAATTTTTTAATAAATTCTAAAATGGAAAAATTTATGGTAAAATTTCAGTACATCTTGTGATAATTTTCAAACATGTAAAGCAAGACTGATATCAGCTAATACAAAAAAATGTTTGTTTAGTATCAGAATTTTATGTGAAATATAAATAAATTTATGTACAGATTTTTAGTTCACGCAATCAGTTGTTTAGGAGCTAAGACATCAGACTTCTGAACAAGAGATCACGGGTTTGATTCCCAGGCTAAACTTTTCTATATGTTTTCTATTTGGAATTGTGTTTCCTTCTCGAAGAGACCTAAAAATACCTCAGATAATAAGTTCTGTCAGCTAGTTACGAAGGTTGTGGGTTCGATTCCCAGTGCCGACCATCTTTTTCTTTAAAAACACAAGTTTTGTTTTCAGTGAATGATGCCAAAAGTGTATTTGTGTTCACATTGGGTGATCTCCGATTTTTTTTTGTTAAAAAAAGAAGAAAAACTTTACTTATTTTTATTTATTTATTTTTTCATAATAATACAGTGATAATAGATAACAATTTTAACTGCTGCCCAAATAGGCCAATACTTATGTAACTTGTTTATTCTTTTAGAATGGGAGAACTCCATTTGTCCACTGGGAAACAAACATTCTTCGCCGAAGTTAAAAATCAGAACTACATCGACAACTTTCCAGGAGTTCAAAGATACATAAGAAAGACCAGTTGCATATTTGAGATGAATCTCCCCAAATTCTCACCCATGTTCAACGAAGTGGACACAGTCGGGCTGGTGTTCAAAATAGAACCCAGCATCATGTCGCAGACGAATCACAACTCTTCAACCAACAGCTTGCAGATGTCACCAAATATGCAAACCGTCTATATGGCCGATGAAAAGGTCAATATTGTCGCCGTACATTTTTGGGGTGGCGTTGTCAAATTTGGTTACGAAAAAACAATTGAAGAAGGAAAATTGTTGGCTTGCTGTAATCTCCAGCACAGACCACGATCGTCTGTGAAAAGATTCAGAAATTTGTACGCTACCGAATATAGCACATTTTGTCAGTGTCCGAGAAGGAAACATTTAGCCGAGCTGAATCAAATATTAGAAAATAAATTCAAAAATATAAATAGGATAGAATTCTTAGAAACGTGTCGGAAACGTTTGATAGAATTGGCCAACAAACACAAACTCAATTCCATTAGTGGAGTGAATTCTTCGACCACTTCAAATGCGAGTTCGTTCTCCAATTTTAGTTATAGCAGGTCTAAACGAAAGCTGGAATTGGACGAGAATAGTTTGTCCGGCTTAGACTTTGATTCATCCTTCAATGAACCATCTTCGGTTGGAATTTCACCCAATGTCATCTCCAGTCGGCAGGTAAAATAAAATAACAATTATTACATACAAGATTCAAATAATGTCACATAAATTTTCCATAATCTACACTGCCATCTGTTGTAATAAATTGAAAGCGTCAGCATGTGCATTCAATAACGATAAATTGAAAGCGTCAGCATGTGCATTCAATAACGTTTCAGCAAAAATACACAGATGGCTCTATATTTTGTTCAGAACATTTCAACAATTTGGCTTACATTAAGGTGGTTAAAAATATTGAAGGTCACAAGAATCTAGATATAATTCGAACGTTGTCGAACAAAGCCAAAAAAATAAAATAAAGATGAGACATTAACAAAAATGGATATAGTCATATCCTGTCGCCAAATACATGACAGCAGTCGCAGTCTTTAAATTTGGCTGCTCTCTTGTTCTCAATAATTTCCAACTTTTATCTCTATATTTCGTTAATTTTTAAATATCTACTTGTTGCATACATGAGATTTTTTGACATGTTGAGAATTCTCATGATTAGGAGTTTCAGAGACTTAAACATTACCACCTAATGACGAACGTTGTTAACGTAAAGTGATCACACTATGCCAGCCTTTGAAATAACAGTAGAAGACGGTTGTAAGCCCGTAGTGGTTTGTTCCATTTAAAAATTGAACATCAGTAATGAATTGTTGAGAGTCATTAGTTGTTACATATTGAAAGAGAACATTTTGATTTTCCTATTTTTATGAAAAAAAAATAAAAACTTACCACATGTTATCATATTATGGATGCTAATCTTACACTAGTAATGTTCCATTTTAGACCACTACAGGCGTATGACCATCTTCTTTTGTTGTTTCAAAGGCTGGCTGAGTGTGATCACTTTACGTTGACAATGTTCGCTATTAGGTGGTCAAATTTCAAATCTCCGTCATTGTTGTTGTCAAATATTTTTGAAAAATCGCACACTACTGTTAGTTTTCAAACCTTAACTCTAACTGAGCCAGGCCGAGGCGCTAACTTCTAGGCTACCAGATGGGTGAACATAACTGCCAAGTATTTAGATCTTTGATTAGTGAAATCTATAATGAGGCATCTGTTGTAATTTGTGAGAACCTTTTATGCAACCAAAGTTTTGTTTAGGAACCACCGACACTAGATGGCACTAGGATATAACCATACAAACAATATTTATTTCTAATGTGAAAATTTAAATTCTGTATAATAAACCTTAACATTTCAGATGGTCGCGGCATTTGACGGTGATACTTCAGACACAGAAAGAAGAATTAAAAAATTGAGAAGGTTATACGATGAACCTCCACCTCTCTCTCCCGTTATTCTTAATGTTTCCAAGTCGCTTAAGAAAGAGTTTATAACTCCTCCCGTTGAAGTGACCAAATTAAACCTTTCGTCCAAGATTGTCCCCACTGATGACAAAGACGGGGACAGTTTGCTGTGTGATGACAAACAGGAGAGTGATCCTTTCAAAGAAAATTTTATTTATAGTCCACCCGATGTTGAATAATTTTTTTAAAATTGAATGTTCTATTCTTCGTCTGTTTTCAATGGTGCTATTAGCAGACTTTATTGTTATTTAATTATGAATAAATGTCTATTTTTTAAATATACCTACTTGTTATTATTTTCTGTTAAGGCAATCTTGAGCAATTTTTTACGATTTCTCCCATAGCATGCTTAAAAATTCTCAGCTCAAAGGAACGGAAATTTTTGTGTAGTAACAATATTTTATACAACTATGAAAATGACCAACCCCAGTAGCCTAGTGGTATAGGCTTGGACTTAGATCAAGAGGTCCTGGGTTAATTCCCGGTTGGTTCACAGTTTTTCAAAGGGTTCTTTACTTGAAATTCTACAATAAATTGGTTGAGACTTGAAAAAATTGCCTCAGGCAATGTATCACACTTCTACCTATTGGAATGGTTGCCTAGGTCCGAAAAAAACATAACTAATAATTCCAATTTTTTATAAAACAACCAACTTTTAACCAATTTGTATCACTACGGGTTTGAGATTTTATTCTATTAATGCTTTGAAAGATAAAAGTTTTTTTTTTTTTTTTTTTTTTTTTTTTTATTTTCCAAAAGAAAAGTACATAATACAATATAATAAAAATATATGTAATGGAATATATTGCCTCACTAGACCTAAGCCTGTTCCGAGACAATACTAATAAAGATAGTAAAATAATGTTCAAAAATGTCGCTGAGAAAAAACAAAATAAAAAGTTTTTTTTAAAAAAAAAAAAGAATAAGGTATATCTAAGGATTAAAAAAGCAAAAAATAAAACAAAAAAGCAAAAGATTTATTATTGAAAGAGTTATTAGGTAAATAAATTTAAATCTTTAAAGTGTTTAAAAATACAATGACCTAACCTTTATAGCTTGAAGCTGCAATTTTAGATGTACATATATGTGTAGATATTATTTGTATTAAAATGTTTTGAGACTTTGTATGAAAATTGTGAGAAGGTGTTTTCTGGCAACCAAATTTTTGATAAGATATTGCTGATAGGATTTGTTTCCGAATGAAAAGTTTGTTTGGCTAGGTTGGAAATTAAAGGGTTAAGTGCTGCTACAACTATGTGACTGGAATTACAGACATTGATGATAAAGGAGTCAAAGAGTGTATTTGTGTTCACTTTGAGTGAGCACCTGTTCAATAAAAAAATACTCTCAAAAACAATTTAGGGCAACAGGAGATCTTCATGATGACCAACTAAAATAACGGTGGAACTTCATGTCATCAGGCTTATTAAAGAGGAAGAACATAATTGTGTAACAAAGAATTCAAAAGAAAAAAAAATGGTTTTAATAGACACATATTGTCCCAATTCTATATCGGTTCATTGACAAATTCATTTTGATCAAGAAATTACCGTGTCTTTTATGATCCAAACCAGAGCACAATATTTTTCTTACTGAAAATAATACATTATTATTTCGTTTTGTTTTGAAGAGAGGTATAGAAAAAAATGACACGGTTAGTTTTGACAAAAAAAGCGATTGCTCCAAAATTTTGGCGGGACTTTATAAAGCGCGACTTAATGGGAAGTTTTCTGGGGAGCTTCCGACAATACACACTAGGTGGCAGAACTTCTAATCAGGTCCAGGTCTTTGGTTTATTATATTTTGCAAACAGAGATGCATTCATACGCACACTAAATTATTATGTGAAGTTATTTTTAAATTATCTATATTTGCATATTAGAAAAATCAAAAATTTATGTGACAGATTGAACAATGTTGCCATTATAGAGTCTTGCTGAGAAATAATATATTCGTTTGTACGTATTCATTTTGTGAATGTGGCAACATTGGCAGCCGTGTGCATTACTGTCGCGATCCGTTCCTCAGGTCTATTGTCAAATTCAGTGCTGCCAACGTAGAGATGTTTTTTTCAGTGATGCCAACGTTGGGAAGTTTGTTTTCCATTGCGTTGCTAAGCAGTTGTTGATTGAGTTGCTAAGAAGTTGTTGATTTTGTTGCGCATAAATTTGAGAATAAATCTCAGGGGTGCTGTTCTGTATTTTTTAATTTGTATTTAGGTAGGTATATAAAAAAAGATGAACAATTTTATTTGTAATAGTATGTAAAAAATGTACAATGATTACTCTAAACCTATTGTAAGTTATCATGTATAATAATATATAAGTTGTTTAATTTGAAATAAACTAGAATGATATTTTGGAGGTTAGATTGTGAGCGACCATAAGAAGAAGAAGAAGTAAATCGCCCCCGTTGGCAACACTGAATTTGACAATAGACCGGATTAGCAAGGGCGCCTCTAGCGGCACAAAAAGGAAAAAAACATCCCATTAAGTCAACTTAATCGAATAGCGGGTCATTTAAGAGGAATTATGATAATTTTAGCGAAACTGTCATTCAAAATAGACTTTTTTCATACATTTTTAGTGGATACTTATGTTTATTTTTATTTATTTATGCATCAAACCCGTTCGGCGAGTGATTTATGGATTCTAAGCTTTTATAGTTTAGCAGAATTCCTATGAAATCGGGGTGTAACCAGTATAGATAATAATTGACGAAAAATATTATAGCGCCTGGCATATATCAACCATATAATTAGGTAGAGCATTTTAGACCCGAGGCTTCGATTTAATTCGAGTCCATGTCATTTTACGCCGTTTAAACAGTTTGTTAACGTAGTGTGATCTCTGATAATCCTGTTTGTGTCAGATTCACTGGCTAATTACATTATGTACCTACCTACCCCAATAACAGCCTACCAAAGAGGGTAGCTAGGTACCTACATAATAAGTACTTACTCTTCTGGTATGCGGAAATACTATCCGAATATCACAATTTAAAATGTGTTGCTGACATGTTACCAGCAAAATACTAAGTTTGGAAACATTTTCAATTGCTCGTTAAGTTTTTTTGTCAAACGGGAATCCTAATTATTCAGCTAAAAAAAAAGTCGAGTAGGTATTTGAAGGCTGCGATAGTAGAGGAGTGAAATCAGTGGCAACAGAAAAGTTTGTAATCCAAAACTTAAAAAGAAAGAGACAGTATTAGCCTATCTATTGTGCCATTGCGCGTAGCTTGGATACCGCAAAAAAAGACGCTTACGGATATAAAATAAAAATTTACTATGAATTACGTCCGTTAAATTGTGGATCCGCTTTCCTAAAAGAACATTGCATTACCTACCTACTGAGATGCACTTTAAGAAGGTGTTTAGCCGTTTTCTTTGTTGCCTAATTCCTCCTTTATTACTGGACGGATTTCCATGAAAAAAATTGGAGATGTCGAGGGTTACCCAAGGATGGTTTAGATGAAAACAGGGGCTTTCTAGATACCTACTATATTTTTGTTTTAATTAATGTTTTTAGTTTTTCCGTTTTTTGCTCCCATTTCAACTTTTTTGTCAAAACACCTTCGAGTAAAACAACTACGTTCGTAAAAAGGGTGATTTTATTTCTAAAGAGCGTGCATAAGACCTAAGAATCGTTTGTGTTTTTTTTTAAAACGTCATAAAATTGTCGTTCGTTTTCTAAGCAGGTATTATGTTAAGGTTTTTTTTTATATTGAGAGAAAGATATAGGTATAGGTATGTACTATCTGTTGAATACTCAATAAACTGAATGCAATTTACTATTTAGCTAATAAATAAAAAATAATCATGGCTTCCGAGGAGGGACGAAGTTCGACGGGACATCTAGTATATTATATAAATACATTAAACACTAACACACTAGAATAAATTAATATGTACCTACCTAGGTGTGTATTAAAAATGCGAGTTGATGATAAATAAATAAATAGGTACTTAAAGAAAATAATAAGGCAGAAAAACTTAGGTTTTTTCACTTCTGCTTTCCTTTTCCAGTTTTTCTTTCTCTTCTACATGCTGATGGTAAGTTGATAAGATGGGTTTAATTAGGTACCTACCCATTGGAAAAAGGGTAAAAACACGTAAATTGTTCGAATTAAAATTCTTCGAAACTCACAATTCAACTAATGCACAATTCTTCGATAAATTTTATTTTACGTAAAGCGTTAGCAAACTTTCCACTATTTACACGAATGAGTTAGGTTAGGTTATAATTATAGGGGGGGGGGGTTGCCTTCTCAGCACCTCCCCCGAATTAATTTAAAGTAATACAAATATTAAAAAAAGAAATATATTCGTAGAAATATTCATTTGAATAATTCGCTTTAGAACAATTTTACATAATTCGAACAATTAATTTTTCGAAGAATTGAGTTTTCGAAGAATTTTCATGGAATCGGAAAAAGTACGATTTTAAACGATTGACTGGAACAGAAATAGACGCATCAGCTATGAAAATGAAACGCAACAATTGATTGTTAAAATCACAATATTTTACAACGGGGTTTCGTTACATTTATAAAATGTGTTACTAGGTACAATATTGTGTTGTGGCATGCTGTGTATTTATATTACAGCTCGTTTACAGTTTCACGCTTTCAGTATGTGGTAGGTACCTACCAGTACCACCACTTAACAACTCATGCCACAGTAGTTTACTGACGCAGATAAACCAATCACACTTTTCCATCCATTATTCAATTTATTTAGTTCAAAATAAAGCCTCTATTATTCATGAAACATTAAATATGTGCTTAATGTGTAACTGGATATGGGTGCATGCTTTGTTATAAATTCTATTTCACAATGTAAAAGCGACAAGTTACACATACTGTAACACTGACTGCACCAAAGCAAAACACAGTACCTACACAGTTTTATTCGGGTCAGAGTTTTTCAAAGTGTTTTTTTTTCAGTTGAAATTTCTACCTATAGGGTTGGCCTGTTTCAGATTGGACGGGGCCGGTTGACTAGAAAAATTGCCTTGTGCAATAAGTTTCGCCGACTTTACTAACACCTTTGTGCAGAGAAGTGTAAATTTATTTACATAGTTTATTCTCGATAATCAACGCAAATTATTTGGAGAAAATCAATTAAGGAAAACCTTTTTCAACTGTCATTTTTTGTGAGAAAGGTTTTTTTGTCCATTCAGACTTTAAGTTTTCTCAGTTTGTAATCTCAGACAGTAGAGCTGAAAGCTAACAACATCCTTCTGCTCTGTTTAAAGGGTCCTCTGAGACAAAACTCAAAGACAAAAATATAGAAAAACTATAATTATTCTTATTGTCTGTTGAAATTATTTTCACAATACTTGATTACTTAGGTACCCAATAGTTAGAAAAAATCCATTCAGTAATTAGTAGACAAAATATTCTTTTTTTTTTCAAGCCTTCACTCGTTTGCGAGTGTTTTAGGCAGGGTAAGGTAAACAATATTTAAAAGCAAACTCAGTCAGCTAAATTACTCTATCGTTAATTTTCAGGAACTCAAATATTCTTAGTCTTTTCATCTTTTCCCCCAATTTTTAACCATCATTTTTTGTGGTAATGCTACTCTGTCATAGTCAACTCAGAACGCCTTATCCCTATACAGCGTTATTAAAAATCTTGATATAAAGTTATAGAATAGTTTAACCTCTAACGTCACTCCCGACCCGTGCTATGTGATAGATATCATAGAGGGCACGCGTGTCCAAGGTGGCAAGTTTGAAAATTTGGATGGCACGCGAGCGATTTCAAAGTTAAAAATAGATAAAAATTACACATTTTAGAAGAAGAAATTTTCATCAAAAGTACCCACAATAGCAAAAATCGCATTGAGAAATATTCAGTTTGAATTTTTAATGATTTAATTAATCGGTTATCCCTTTTTGCGATACCGCTTTGGGGCGAGGCCTCCACGATTAGCTGTCCTTTTTTGCTATGTCTATCGAATCGCGGAGGCCTCGTCAGGAGCATGGGGAGGAAAAAAGAGTTAGTTATTGTTTTTTTTTTAGATTTTTAAATGAAATTCAGATTTTTTCCCTTTTGTGTCTTTGTATTGATTAGGCACGCCACACAATCGAGAAATTATATTTGAGGTTTTTTGGCACGCGGTCCCAAAAAGGTTCGCCACACCTGTCATAGAGTACAGGTAAGTACATTCTGATATAAGGCATGTGCATTGTGCATACCTACTGGGCCTTACAACGTGACGTCCCACTCTCAGCGCTAAGGCTTAAGTGGTGTTGATAACATCCACGTTATACCACGGTTTTAGAGATTATACCAGGACCAGGTTTAGTAATTCTATGGTTTTACCAGTATAATAAGGTGTTTTTTTAATAGCACTGTTAATGTATAGGTATCCATTGAAAATGAATGTTTATACAATGATATATTATATCCATTCGTGTATAGGTATGTATGTTGTATACCCTACCAATAATTTTGCTTTCAAATACTCGGTGTTCTGCCAATAATCTTGACTCTTTAACAGAAAGCTACTTAAAGAAAAAATAACAACTAACGACTCTAAAAATTCATTACTAATGTTCGATTATTAAATGGAACAAACCACTACGGGCTTACGACCGTCTTCTACTGTTATTTCGAAGGCTGGCTTAGTGTGATCACTTTACGTTAACAACGTTCGCCATTAGGTGGTAATGTTTGTCTCCGAAACTCTTAATCATGAGAATTCTCAACATGTTCAACATGTCGAAAACTCCCATGTATGAAACAAGTAGAAATTTAATAATTAATGAAAAATAGAGAAGAAAAGTTGGAAATGATTGAGAACAAGAGAGCAACCAAATTTAAAGACTGCGACTGCTGTCATATATTTGGCGCCAGGATATGACTATATCCATTTTTGTTACTGTCTCATATTCATTGCCTATTGGCTTTGTTGGTGCACAACGTTCTAATTATGTTTAGATTCTTGTGACCTTTTCAGGACTAGATCTTAAAGAAAAAATAACAACTAACCACTCTAAAAATTCTACTTACTAAAAAAATGACGTGAAAGAGGAGATGGTCAGCACCGGTGCCCAAACCCGCGACCTTCAGTACCTACGCACAAAAGTCGTCGATTGAACCGCTGCGCTAGCAACCACTTTGTGAAATCAAAAGTCGTCGATTGAACCGCTGCGCTAGCAACCACTTTGTGAAATCAAAAGTCGTCGATTGAACCGCTGCGCTAGCAACCACTTTGTGAAATCAAAAGTCGTCGATTGAACCGCTGCGCTAGCAACCACTTTGTGAAATCAAAAGTCGTCGATTGAACCGCTGCGCTAGCAACCACTTTGTGAAATCAAAAGTCGTCGATTGAACCGCTGCGCTAGCAACCACTTTGTGAAATCAAAAGTCGTCGATTGAACCGCTGCGCTAGCAATCACTTTGTGAAATCAAAAGTCGTCGATTGAACCGCTGCGCTAGCAATCACTTTGTGAAATCAAAAGTCGTCGATTGAACCGCTGCGCTAGCAACCACTTTGTGAAATCAAAAGTCGTCGATTGAACCGCTGCGCTAGCAATCACTTTGTGAAATCAAAAGTCGTCGATTGAACCGCTGCGCTAGCAATCACTTTGTGAAATCAAAAGTCGTCGATTGAACCGCTGCGCTAGCAACCACTTTGTGAAATCAAAAGTCGTCGATTGAACCGCTGCGCTAGCAACCACTTTGTGAAATCAAAAGTCGTCGATTGAACCGCTGCGCTAGCAATCACTTTGTGAAATCAAAAGTCGTCGATTGAACCGCTGCGCTAGCAACCACTTTGTGAAATCAAAAGTCGTCGATTGAACCGCTGCGCTAGCAATCACTTTGTGAAATCAAAAGTCGTCGATTGAACCGCTGCGCTAGCAATCACTTTGTGAAATCAAAAGTCGTCGATTGAACCGCTGCGCTAGCAACCACTTTGTGAAATCAAAAGTCGTCGATTGAACCGCTGCGCTAGCAATCACTTTGTGAAATCAAAAGTCGTCGATTGAACCGCTGCGCTAGCAATCACTTTGTGAAATCAAAAGTCGTCGATTGAACCGCTGCGCTAGCAATCACTTTGTGAAATCAAAAGTCGTCGATTGAACCGCTGCGCTAGCAACCACTTTGTGAAATCAAAAGTCGTCGATTGAACCGCTGCGCTAGCATCCACTTTGTGAAATCAATTAGGCGTATTTTTTTACTAAAATTCTTACGTTTTTATAAATCCAGAATATCTCTGGAGTTACTTTCTTATAATTAACTAGCTTTCCCGACAGATGTTGTCCTGTGTTCCTAAATATGAATATCGAATTTGTATGGTGATTAATTAATTATCATTTGACCAATGTGATTCTGAACGATGCGTTTGTTTTAAACCATGTAGGTATATTTCATCCGCATTCTGTCAATCGCACCAATTGAAAATTTCTATCAAAATTTCAAAATTGGAATAAAAATTATAAGGTAAAAAGTACTAATAAGGTTGTCTACGTAGAGTTTTCTTTAATTTTCAAATTTTCCATGCATTTTTCTTAATTTTTTTCTTGTAAAAGGACATTCTCCTGATAAAAGCCTACACGACAAAAAATAATTAGCGAAATCGGTCCAGCCGTTTAGGCGTGATGCGATGACATCGGGA
This sequence comes from Mystacides longicornis, assembly GCA_963576905.1. NCBI lineage: Eukaryota > Metazoa > Arthropoda > Insecta > Trichoptera > Leptoceridae > Mystacides > Mystacides longicornis. The sequence goes on from OY756425.1 coordinate 914,914, forward strand.
AATAGCTCTCCATTTTTTTTTTCGAGAGTTACAATGCCCCTTAAGAAATTAATTCAGAAAAGTTCGAACTAGATTTTTTCGCGAATAACCTTGCATCAGGATAATAATATATCCTAAATTTTCCTGTAATCAGGAGTCAGGAGTGGTACTTTATGAGGTGGAATCCTCTGATTTAGTGGTGTCCTGCGAGTGTGTGTCTCCCTCGAAAGGTCACTGGAAGAGTTATGTATTTCCGGAGGGTGTCAGGGTGGCTCTTCTGCTCTCCTCCTGGCGACAGAATGTTGCGACAGTTCTTGTATCGCACAATAAATGACTAACTGCCTCGCGTGTGCGCCTGGTCCTCCGTAGGTACCGACCGACCCTGTCCGTATATGAGAGATTATTTTGGGGAGTTCTGGTGTTTAGACTCTGAAACCGCAGAAGAATGTCCTCTATCACAATTTGCAGTGCACTACCACCACTTTAATTTGGCTGTTTAATTGTTAATCCAATCCAAATCCAAATTCTCTATACGCCCCACTTAGGGGCATAGATTGTTAAAAATCTTGGCTGATTTCAGATTTTGGAAAAAAGGATGGGGAAAAAACGATACTTAGGTAGTTACTATTTTTCTGAGCATCAAGGATGGGTAATAGTAAAAATAAAAGAATCTTGTACTTGAATCGGTTTTCAGAGACTAAGTCTTAGATCTTCTTCTTCTTCTTAACTTAGGCCTTGTGGCCATTCAAGAGGTGGGGTTGGCCTCCTGCGAGGTCGATTCCCAGCTATCCTTCCACCTTTTTGGTGGGCTGCCCGGGAGGCGTCTTCCGTGGGGTTGGCCGTGCCATTGCCATGTGAGGGAGTCTGGTTGAGTCCATTCTCCCCACATGTGCATACCAGAATCTTCTTCGCTGCCTTCCCCATCTTACTATGGCCCTTCCTAAGTCTTAGATAAACGTGAAAATAGCCAACAAAATTGTTATTATTATTAACGTATCGTTATTTTACACTATTAATACCTACCTAATTTTTGAAATATGTGTACCTACCTAGATAGTAGATGTCTAGAACTGGCAAGAATATAGAGCTTTCTTCTTCCTGCCTGCTGGATCTGTTGTTGCTGCTGCATTTTTGTCCTATTAGGAAGGCTGACTGGCAACTATCCACTTCGCAGATCCTTCAGATTTCCGTGTTTCAAACTCCCATTTAAAAAAAAAATAAGAGGATAGAGTACCTATACATATCTGTCAAATTTAATAAAGTATTTTTTTTCGTTAAGTTTCAACATTTCATAATTAAGTACCTGCTCTAATCTATGAATGTATATACCTAGATAGATTATAAATAATTAAAGTATTGAGTAGGTTCAAAAATGCATGTATTTTTATAGCCAAGTTTCACCTGTTCGAATTTACCTCGCACATAATGTACCTCCTTCTCCCAAGGATCTGTTCTATTACCTCTACATAGTTAGCCAAAACGCTGGATTAGTCCAGCGCGTCCTGACGCGAGAGATGCGGTCAGTTTATTAATTACGATTTGACACTGTTTCCTTTTATGTAGGTACATACCTACACTAATTGATTACCTAGGTTAGACAAGTTTAGTCAAGTCATTATTTATTTATTTTATTTCCCATACCAATAACATGAGTACAATAATAAGTACAAGTACTTACAATCTATATATATTTATTTATTTTGGGATTTATTATCTCACTATAGGCAGACGCCTGTGCCGAGATAAGATTGATATTGAGATTGTTATTCATGAATTTTCTTCTTCTTTCTCTACAACTCATTTCGAGCCTTGACTTCCTCCTTTAACTTTTGCATCCGACTCGCTCTGTCCTAGAGGCCGTCTATCTCCCCTCTGAAATTACGTGAACTTTTTAAAATGGCTTTTTTTAGTCATTTTTTTTTTGAAATTTTGAAAGTGTAACTGTGTTTCTTTAAATTCATCATAAAATAAATAAATACACGTGATTGTCTTACTAACCCCCCCCCCCCCTTCTCCCACTACGTGATCTTTCGTGATTTTTTACAGATCCCCCCTCCCCCCTTTTGAGCTCACGTGATTAATGGACGTCCCCCTATCATACAGCCTCCAGTCAAGCAGTGATGCATTCTCTTAATCTCGTCTTCCTAAGACAGTCTGGGTGTGTCTATACCTACTCCTCCTTCTCTCAACTTCCACCCAGATTTCCTTCCAGGATTCCCTTGATAACCGTGTGGACGGCATTCCCTGAACATGCACTGCCTAATCTAGCACATTCAGATATCCTGGGAAAAAATATAGGGTCTTAGGGTGTATTTAAACCAAACAAACATAGAGCCAGAGATGGGAGTAGAGTATAGAGTAGAGTTGATATGAGCACTAATCTGTCATCACTAATTTATTTTTTTTATTAATTAATTTGATCGATTTTTATTTAAGAGTAGGTACTGATCTTAATTAATTTTTCATATTCTGTACCAATTACTTATAAAATTTAAAGTGATTATGTATTAAATAAGTAGATATCTACTTGTTGTGAACATGTCGAGAATTCTCATGATTAGGAGCTTCAGAGATTTAAACATTACCACCTAATGGCGAACGTTGTTAATGTAAAGTGATTACACTAAGCCAGCCTTCGAAATAACAGTAAAAGACGGTCGTAAGTCTGTAGTGGTTTATTCCATTTAAAAATCGAACATTAGTAATGAATTGTTAGAGTCATTAGTTGTTACATTTTCGTAAATAGGTATAAGTAGATTGTTCATTATACAAATTATCATTATTTTTATTTTAAATTTGTCAATTTTAATTTAAGCCTAAATCACTCAATGATGAGTGGAAGGCTAATAAAAAAATCTGTCATCGCCCATTATTTAAGTAGTTCTTGCTTGTTATTATGTCCATGGTGTCCAATATCAACCATAAAAGAAAGTATGCTCTGGTATGGATTTGGTGTAAACGCACACTAAGAAGACTTATAAACTTTTGTAAACGCACACTAAGAAGGCTTATAAATTGCTTTTGTAAACGCACACTAAGAAGGCTTATAATTTTTTTTAGTGCGAATAGTCTTAAACGGTAGATATATTCTGTAATCACATCCAGCCTACACATAAGTAGAAGGTACCATAAAATAATATTTTAATAATTACAGTAAAATGTAGATAACTAGGCAGATCTATAACACTTTATTCCGCTCGTAAAGTTTTGGGGTAGAACGTATTAAAACGCAATAAATAATAAAATGTAACAATGGCCTTCATCGCCCCCGGGCCCGAATGTAATATTTCATAAAATATTGAGAAGTGCCAGGTACTGCCACGGTGTCCCTACTACCCCTGTTTAACAGTTGCGAAAGTTGCCTTTTTAAAAGACATTACATTCATTTTACAGAGCGGGTACCTAGTGCTAGTACAGAGGTCGGCAACAGTTTTTCATATGCGTGAAATGTCAGGGGTGACTTAAGCTTATACTAAGCTAGTGTAAAAGAGCTAATATCATCCATCATGTTTTCATATAAGAAATCGGTAAGCAATATAAAAATAAAATTATTTTGTGTCTGTTTGAAAACTAAGGGCTGAGCTTTCTATACGTATCGATAGGTGCGTCTAAATAAATGGAAACTGTCCCTATGAAATGTACTTCAAAACTATCAGAAATTGGGTATATATTAACTACCTATAAATACAGCGATGTCCGCTGAGGTACTCTTTGGAAACACATTTTGTTTTCGATAACGTCACTTTTCCTCTTTAGTTTTATTTCTCCCATAGGACCCTTGCGAGGCACTCGGGTTCATTAAAAATATTAAAGTTGACAGTAGGTATATAAAACAGGAGAACATCATTATACACAATTAAAACAGTATGGGAAAAATTTGATAGAAATAAATATGAATGTTATTCAATGCCAAAGGCGTGAAAAGAGACCCATTGGCATCTTGTCAATGAACAGAGCCATATACATTTATTTTCGTAGATTATATTATGACAATGCAATATTATAGTTGCAGTAGCGACAAGAACAAAGTCGAGAAGAGCAATAATAATGTTAATATATTAATCGAATGACATCACATAAATAAGAAATTAGGTTGCTAACATATTGTCATAAATGGAGGAAAATGCATTTTCGACAAGATACCTTTTAACCTCTCTCTGGAAACGTACAAAGTTAGGCAATTTCTAAATAGCAAGGGAGATGATTTATAACTATAAAATTTCTTTAAATTCTTCAGACGTTCATAAAATCTTGCTCGATTTCATAAATAAAAACACCCTTATATTATGATCTTTGTCTTGTATTTGATCCACTGGTTGTTTTGCCTTAATTTGATTCGTATCTGACTGTATCTTCCATTTTAGATGCAACGCCAAAATATTTATAAGATAAAAAATTTACTACTAACTTTTGAAAAAGAATGAAAATATGAACTATCAATACTTCATAAAATTAAAATAATTTGAATTTTTAAGGTAACATAACCTCAAACCATAAAAGCATTTGATATATGAAATATGCAGTAGATAGTAACATTTTTTTATAATTAGTGAACTATTTTTAGTCGTGGAGTTTTTCAAAGGAAAAAAGGATTAATCATTCTTAGATTATACCAAAAATTCTTGGGTTCGTAATTTTAATAATATTTTGAATATCGGTCATAAATAATACGTTGACAGTATGTAGGCCTGTAATAATATATTATGGCGTAAGCATGTAAACTGTATCTAAAAATTGTTAGAGTCATTAGTTGTTATTCTTTCTTTTCTTAAGAAGGATTCCAGATATCTTAAGAAATAATATTTATTTAAGAAAAATCAATGTCACAAACGTTATGCTACTCCTGCATTGTGGGGATGTGAGGGTAAATTAGTCACCGTGTTCATTCCACCCCGTAATTGATTTTTTAAATAACACACTCTATTTTCATTCAAAATTATTAAAAATAAAAAAAAAACACGTCACCATTATTTTTGTGAATTGTTGCGAATTAAAAATCATTATCGCCCGATGATGATTCGAAAAACGTGGGGTGATATTTGTCTCCCTCCTTTGAATCTCGTTTGTCTGCCAGTCAATCAGGTAGGTACGCATATAATGTCATCATTTTGAAACTGATTTATGATTAATGATATGTTTTTTTTTTTAACTTTTAACAGTTTTGTGTTTTAATGGTTGTTTTTGTATAAATTTTTAGTGTGGCAATAATCATCAGTGAAATGTAATAAAACACTATGACAAATTGTTGCATTCGTTTTCTTTTTTTTTTACTCTGGTTACTATCTACCTGCCATCTGGTTACAATAAATGGGGTTTTTGGTACCTTTATATTTTTACACTTACTGTATAATTTTTTAAGCCCATCACCTCTACCATTGTGTGGAGAAGATGGACTTGGCTGGGACATGTGTTAAGGATGCCGAATGACAGTTGGCCGAGGAGAGCGCTGTTCTTCCTCCCATCAGGGTCCCGAAGACGAGGAAGACCCTCTCACACTGTGTTCCGCTCCTTCGAAGCAGAGCTGAGGGACATGGAGATGGTGTGGGAGGAGGTCATAAACATTGCGCAAGATCGAGCGCAATGGAGAGCTCTTGTTGTCTACCTATGCCCCTGAATGGGGTGGAAAAGGGAGAATTGATTGATTGATATAATTTTTTACTATCAAATTCGGAAAATGGTTATTGGATAGGGTTATATTTTCCACATCCACTATTTTTTTCATGAGAGATCTTAAAGCTAAAGAGAGAGAAACCTTCTGAAAATCTACAAGAATTAAGACAGGACTGCCTTTAAATGACAAATCCTACACCTCTACAAACGCCAAGCTTTCTAAGGTTATCTTTAAGAGACAGGAATAACACCACTCGCGGATATTCCTATCTATAGGATTGATTGATGGTGGTGGTAGTTTTTCGCAATATTAATTTTATATCATGAGCAAAATCAAGAACCCTTAAGGACTTACTTCGCCTTTTTTAAATTTTTATTATACTTATGGTATCGGAACAAAGCCAATAGGCAATAAAGATGAGACATTAACAAAAATGGATATAAGTATTCATATCCTGGCGCCAAATACATGACAGCTGTCGCAGTCTTTAAATTTGGTTGCTCTCTTGTTCTCAATACTTTTCAGCCTTCCAATGCCCCTAAGTATGAGGTTTAAACGGGAGTAGGTATATTTTATTTTATTCTATTTTGTGGATGGTTCAAAATTTAATAATTGCAATATTGAATAAGGGATGATTCTCTTTACTGGTTCTTGCGAAACACAAACTGAGGAACACACAATAGACAGACAAACTATGTGACCAACCGTACAAATGGATGTTTCCGTAAATTAATAATTGTGAATAATAAGTAATATGTCAACCTGGCGTAAGTATTGTGAATCTTGTCGGGGCAGGCAGAGAGTACGGTGCCTCCGTAATAAAAGGGTTGAACAGTTTTTATAACTTGTAGACTGAATACGCTCCAGTAAATACGAATAATATATGTAAACATTCATGTCTGTTTATACAAATGCTAAATAAATAAATAGCTTTTGAAAAATATCACATTATTTTAATTGTTGGAATATTTTTAGTGGGGATGTTCAAATTTAAAGGTGTGTTTTTATTAAATCATGAGTTTTCGCGACGAATAACACGAGATACATGCCTACTTACCTATTATTATTTGAATGTGTTACCTTGACACTTAATCGAACGGAGGCATAAATTTATCGATGGAAATAAATTTTGTTTGGGAAAATTCTTCTACTTTTTTAGTGGAACTGTAATTATTTGAAATTGATTGTGACAAATATGAAAGTTGAGATGGTTTAGGCATGTGGAAAGAATGGATGCAAACAGAATTACAAAAATAATTATTCATAAGGATGAAAGAAATAATGTAAGAAAACGTACCTAGTCGACCGATGTTGACGTGGATCAAACATATCAATTCCGCCCTCCAGGAAGGCCAGGTAAGAAGTAAGATAAATAGTAGAGGGTGTATGACAAATGTTTTGTCGGTGGAAGAAGCGAAAGAAGCATGCTTGGATCGAAAAGAGTGGAGGTCCGTTCTGTCTGCCTACCCTTTACGGGACACGGCGTGATGGGTAAAAAAAATAGTTATTATAGTTAGTGACTAACCAATTTCTTAAAATTATTAATCTCATTCGAAAGCCAAAAAATCAACCTTTCTCATAAAACAAAATAGTGTAATGATGTCACGAAACGAAAACCTAGTAAAAAATATAATTGATTCGAAATTCGAGAAATAAAATTATAATTAAATATATCCTTAGGCTTTCACGGCCGGCGTTTGAATATGGAGAAATTGGTTCTTCCGGGCTATTAGGCCGTGGTCCAGGTGGGTTTGTGTTGCCCTTAAAAAACGTTTCGTCTCCTAGTTCGGGGCCTGTGGGAGACATCTTCTTGTTCTGCGCACGCGTGGGGATGTGGAGGGCGCCGGCTGGAGGTGTTGCTGCGGCGGCGGGTGGCGAGCGAATGACGCGGGGCTCTCTGCGTCACCCGTATTTATACAGTGGCGGGTGTCGTATGAAGTGCTGGCGGTAGAGTTTCGCGTGTTGGATGGTTCTGTGTTACTGGTGATGGCGTTATGTGATGCAAGACTATTCTTCGCAGACTCCAACAGAGGAATCCAGGTCTTGTTGACTTTTAGGCCTTCTTCTTTTTTATTGAAGTTGTTATGTTTATGAATCTCAATGGCTTCTCTGTTGAGTCTGGCGAAATAGTTTTTTGTGTTAGCTATGAGTTTTGTGTCTTTGAACTGAATGTCATGTCCGTCTTTGAGTCCGTGTTCTGCTACTGCTGATTTATCTGTCTGTGCTAGTCTGCAATTCCGTTGGTGTTCTTTGATGCGTGTGTTGATGGATCTCTTTGTGGTTCCTATGTATGATAGCCCGCAACTACAGGGTATTTTGTAAACTCCAGCTGAACTGAGCGGGTGTCGTTTGTCCTTGGCTGTGGTGTGTGTTTGTTGAATTTTTGTGGTGGGTATGAAAATTGGTTGGATGTTATGTTTTTCTAATATTTTGCCTATTCTGTCCGTTACTTGGTGTACATATGGGAAGAAAACTTTCCCTGTGTACTCTTTTTTCTGTGTGGGCGTGGTGTTTTTTGGTCTTGTCGCTCGTTTTATGTCTTTGTGTGTGTATCCATTGTTGATTAAGGCTTGTTCTAGGTGTTGCTTTTCTTGTATCAGATGAGATTCTTCAGAAATGCGTTCGGCCCGGAGGAATAGTGTTTTTATGAGTCCTTGTTTCTGTCTCGGGTGATGATTTGACGTTTTGTGAAGGTATCTGTCTGTGTGAGTCGGTTTTCTGTAAACGTGATGTCCTAATGTCCCGTCATGCTTCCTTGTTAGTAGTACGTCCAGAAAAGATATGCGTCCGTCTTTTTCTTTTTCCATGGTGAACTTGATGTTGGGATGAATATTGTTGATGTGTTGTAGAAAGTCTGTCAGTGTTGTGTCTCCGTGTGGCCAAATTACAAATGTATCATCGACGTAGCGATACCAGTGGCTGGGCTTGTGTTCAGCTGATTCTAGTGCGGTTTTCTCGAAGTGTTCCATATATAAGTTGGCTATGATGGGGCTGATTGGTGATCCCATTGCTACTCCGTCTAGTTGTTCGTAGTAGTTATCGTTGTATAGAAAGTATGTGGTGGTCAGGCAGTGTTTGATTAGACTTATGATGTCGGGCGGCAGTGTGTTCTGTAGAACCTGTAGAGTGTCTTGAATCGGAACCATGGTGAACAGTGAGACAACATCAAAACTAACTAGTATATCGGTGGAGTTGCACTTGATGTTCTTGATCTTCTGTACAAAATGTGTGGAGTCCTTTACGTAACTGTTGCTTTTTCCTACGTATGGTTGTAGTATGGTCGCTAGGTATTTAGATAAGTTATATGTCGGTGAGCCGATTGCACTAACACAAACCCACCTGGACCACGGCCTAATAGCCCGGAAGAACCAATTTCTCCATATTAAAATTATAATTATTTATGTTTGTGGTGAGTAACTTTGATTTTTGTACTTTTTAGGAAATTTTCACCTTACGGGATACCAAATTTTCGCTTTGTAAAATAAATAAGATTTAAGCCTTTAAAAATAAAGTTATTTAAAATTAATGAAACTTGAAACGTTTTTCCCACTTCTAAAAATATCTATAATGCAATGGTAAGTAACGACGTGGATAAATACAACAAAATTTGTGGACAAAAATCGTTTGCAAGTAAACTCTACATAGAATATGATCAACCCTCGAAAATGAATAAAAAAAATATAATACAGAAGTCAATTTCAACATTAAAAGTAAACATTGTGTTGTTGGTGTATTTTTTAATGAATGTAATATGTAAAATAATATTTAAAATATTATAAATACAATCACGGTAGGCACGGAATCATACGAGCACAATACTGTAAATAAAATACAAATAAATATAGCGAATAAAAAAATAGCGAGCCCCAAATAAAATATTTAACAGAAATCACAATGCGCGGGTATTTTAATAATGTAGGTTCCTACATTCAAGTAAATTTAGACCCGTTAACTAGTGACTTTACTCGGTATCTTTTAAATATACGAAAATTAAAATGGAGAATTTTGTGTACATATATCTGTAAATAATTGATATTTAAGGCGTCTCTTTTTGTTTTTATTGCCTTATATTATTTGGCAGAATACATTTTTTTTAACCCATCTTACTGTGTCCCGTAAGGGGTAGGCAGAGGCAACTGACTTTCACTCCTTTCTATCCAGTAGGTACATTTCTTTCGCTTCTGCCACCGATATACCATTTCTTATACAACCTATCCTCTAGCTTCTGAACGGAATCGATCGATCTATGACATTCGCGGTCGACCACGCTTTCTTACATCTTTCCTTTCAGCCTTGTATATTCTCTTTCTCATTCTGTTTGCATCTATTTTTTCCAAATTCCCAAACCATCTTAACTTATAAACTTTCATCTCTATTGACACAACATCAACTTCCAAACCACATTTCTTCCTATTATTCTCATTCCTTCCCATATTCCATAGAGTAGAGTCTTTCCACATATTATTCTTCGTAAAGCTCTCAAGTCTACCGCATTTATACTAAGTACATTCTTCGGTTTTCGTCCATGTCCACGTTCCACATACATACATCATTGTTGGTGAAAGGATTGGGCTATGTATGCACTTGAGACATTCTTGTTTCTCATATAATAAGTCTTAGTGCACCGCTCACCCTGCTATCAACCACTTTCCTATGTTCGATTTCATTTTCACACTACTTACTAGATTTACTTCCTAAATAAAAATACTCATTCACTTGTTCAAGACATTAATGTACTATAAGGTTATTTTACAATATGTTCTTCCTTTATCCCTTTCAATGTCCAAAACCTTTGTTTTGTTGAGATTTTTATAATTAATCTGTGAACCACATTGTTCAAGAATGCCAATTAACCATCAGGTTCGGGGGGCACCATGATGGATATTCACAGCTTGTCACCTGAAACGATTCAATGCATAAGCACTCACGATCTTAAGCTTTCTCTAAATACAATCATATGATATAATATGTAATTTTCAAACACACTTGACACAAACTCTTGCAAATCATTTTCACGCTCAGCCATAAGCACTAAATCATCTGCATATTTGATAAATTGTTTTTGCTAAACTAATATTTTAACAAAATTAACGAATTGAACGTGCATTCTTGGTGGAACTATTTAAATACGATAACTTAAATAAAACAATTTATTTGTTATTACACAAATTTAATAATAAATGTTTCTTAATCACCCTGTGTCTAACCTAGGCCTGCGAAACTAGTCAGGTTATAAAATTTGTGGAATAACAAATAAATTGTTTTATTTAAGTTACAGTAAATATTTTAACATTTATACCTTAGACGAACATCGTTCAATATGAATAACGTTAGAATGATTATTTTTATTAATCGAATATTTTTATCAGCTTTCGTTATAATAATTGTCTTTAATCACATCCGTTCAAAAAGCTTTTTTTCAACCTGGCCTTGATTTTATTAAAAGATTTTATTATGGTTACGCAAGGATGTGCAGTGTACAAGATATTATAGAAGGGAGTGATAGGTAGATAGGTACTAGGTAAACTAAACATTACCCCAATTTGTATATTACGCCTGTTGGGCGCCGTGTTAGGATGAACTATTATAGTCTGCTCAGTAAACACAGTCCAATGACAATAGCCGCTTAAGCCATCTTTACAGACAACACGATAATGGTAACTTTAGCCCCCGACACTCCACACTCTATATTTCACGTCGTCTGGGATTAAAGGCATTAGATAAAAAATGAATATTGCACTCTCTTCTTAGTTTGCCTTAGCTGAGTTTACACATGATTCCCAAACAGTTAAAATAACACTGTATCGAACAACTAAAGACCGAAACTCTGTACATTGTAGGAATTATATAGATATAGATCATTGTTTTGTATTTATAATAAAAGTCCGGTAAAGTAGGTATAAAATAATATATATTATATTATATTAATTAATAAGTGAAGTACACACTTTTTACGAAAAAAGCACGGACGGAGGAGTATGAAATTTCCCACACTAATATATAGTTTATATAGAGAAAGAGTGGCGAATGTCAATATTTTTTTTAATTATGCATAAAAATACATTAAATCAATTAAAAAAAATACATACACTATACTGTAACGTTGTTTATTGACACTCACGTATACACTACGATGTATTTGACATTGACACATACGCTTTTATTTATTTATTTATTTATTCATTCAATGTACGGCTTAAGAGCCTTTTTTATAATAACTTACAATAAAGCATAAATATACAAACATTATCAAAACCATATTATAACCACATACCTATTTACAAATCAAATTGAAAGTAAATTAATAAGTAGGTACTGTTTGTTTTTAATAATAACAGAAAGAACTTTTACATATCAACATTTTAAAATTTGACGTATCCTTATCATTGGTTTAGATAGAAATTTGTGAAATAGGCTCGCTCAATATGATATGTAGTTATGGTCGAATTTGGACCACTGGATGACCACTAGTACTTAGCATAGCAATAATTCTATACCAGAGGGCCAACTTGAATTAAATTCGAAAAAAAGAATATTCATTGTCTTATTGTTATTGACTGGGATAGAATATGCGGCGTAGGTATAATATTTATGTATTTAAGTCATTTCACCCCAAAAAATGGACTTAAGACAAATTTGATTTCAGGTACAGACTTTAAATATTGAAACGCCATTTTTGTTGAAAATAAAGAAATCGACATTCTTTAAAAAAAAATCATTAAAATGCCTTATTTCTCTAATGTTAGTCACTGTTATCATAACCATTAGACTTTTACGAAATGTATGCTGAATTAGAACTAGAATTTAGAATGAATTAAAAAAAATATATAATAATATTGTCGTGTATACAAAGACCCGTGATTTATATTCTATACCTATCTAACAGCAGCGTCTAACTGGGGACGAATGAGATCCCATAACGCGTGGCTGGATGCAATCATTACAGCACATTAAATAAGTTTGAAAAACATTGGGAAAGTACGAGTATAGCTAGGTACCCGCGATCATGGATCAATGGGTTCGGGGGGGTTTATTTATAGAAATCAATTTTTCCTTTTTTTTATGATAGATATTTATGATATTAATTTATATCCAATAATGCGGACTCTTTACGAGTTCTTTCTGGTCCCATAACTCAGCCGAACAACGGTTTTATATTTATTTGAATCTTATCCCATTCAATCTGCTGGTTTACATGACAGTTTTTTTTTATTGACATTGCTCTTTTGCCACTTTTATTACTTGCTGATTAACTGATGTCGTGTTTTATTTATATTATTCATTGTAGGTATTCACGTCAATATCTATATAGATCGTTCCACGTTCTCGTTTCAAAGAAGGTACCTACCTACTGCAAATCTTATTTTTTCAATACCATTTTGAATCGTTTTGAACATTCTGGCATCATTTTCATCTTTTGAAATTCTGAATTCTCTTTTTGAAATCTTGATTTCTTCTTGCAGGAAATTGGCGATGTCGATAATACCTACTCGTAACGTAAAAGTACAGCAGCCCTATTCACGGAAAAGTTTAAGTCTAAGTTTAGTTCGAAGTTCGAACGAAGTTCGATTCAAACTTTTCCGTGAATAGGTACATAGACTGTAGATAGTCGCCGCCTACAATTATTATTACCAGCAGCCCTATTCACGGAAAAGTTTGAATCGAACTTCGTTCGAACTTCGAACTAAACTTAGACTTAAACTTTTCCGTGAATAGGGCTGCAGTTGCTAGGTATACTTATACAAACACAACAGGTAACTACTTTTACAAATGAGATTTAAAAATAAATTGTCGCATCGGTTTGACAAAGGATTTTTTTCTTAGCCATTATATGGACAGAGGGAACCAAACTCTAGTCTTTTCTATCCCAGCACACTTTTTTTCTTGGCTTCCATCGATATATTAAGTTTCTCATATAACCGACCTCGGAAGCCTAGTGACAAAGGCTCCGACTTCAGATCAAGAGGTCCCGGGCTCGATTCCCGGTCGGGTCAGAAATTTTCAACGTATTTTTTCACTCGTAATTTCTACTCGGGGTTGGAATCTTGCCTCAGATTTGACGGGACCGGTTGACTTGAAGAGAATGCTTCGAGCATTAAGTACCGCCGGCTATGCTGACACCTATGTATAGAAGAGTGTTATTTATTTATTTATCACTTTTGTAAATTTGATCATGAGCAAACAAAATAATCAAATATAATATCTAGGTACTTACCTGATTGTTTAAGTTTGTCCGTAACTTCTTTTTTTTTGTCGAAACAATCTAATCTCGCGCAAAATATTTTCCATACAAATTATTCAAGAATGACGGTTCCTGCAAACAACTGTTTCTACTGGTAGAAATGTCAAACCTTCCGCCGTTCCCAACGTGTTAAAATAAATTGGAATCAATTGGATTTAAAGGAGCAATTAAACAATTAATCAACTCTTTTCGTAGACTGTCTTCCTACTGGTTTTGCTGCTAGTGTTCTCATAAACATTTCGATTGGGTAAAAATACAAAATATTGGAGTAAAAAAACAGTAGAAATATTTGTGCTCACAGGTATGCGGAAACACAAAAAATAGAATATATTGCTGGGTGCTAGGTAAATGTAGGCGTAGGTAGGTACCTAATATTATTAATACCCTCCCACCCCATCCATACAAATTTAAATTTCTATTGTGGCACAGCAATATCGACTCTATTAGGAGCGGGTTATGGGGTGGTGCACTGCTCCTACAGACGAATTTCGCCTGGGCCATCGCCGGGACAGAAGATAGAAAGCTGAAACACGGGGCTAACTGTTTTTTTATTTCAGTCTGATCAAAAAAAATTTTTACGAGGGTTGTCTGTAAAATAAGTTTCGAGAAAGCTTCATATTTTTTGTTTTTTTTTTTCTGATTGGCATTGCCCATTCGGTTACCCTTACGGGATTGGATACGGTTTAGGTAGTTGAACACATTCATGCAAATTTCGCCGCTATTGATCTGTTATATTGACGTGATCTCTCCAGTAACGTCTTCTATTTCTACCCCATCGCACGACATCGAATTCGAAATAATCGCTAATCTCACAATAGGGCGCGGGGAGTTGCCATCCCGGTGGTCATCAATAGACTCTTTGTTCTCGAAGCGTCGCCTCTGGTTTCCACACACCCAATGTGATGTCGGTCTTGCTCAGCTTTGTGAATCTTTATTTTGCTTCCTTTCAACCTAGTCTGTTTATTACCCCCATACAGTAGTAGGTACCCACGCAATCATCCAGCAATAAGATGACAACTTTATTTGTCCTTTTCTATGTCTATTATAAGAGTGAATTCTTCTTGACCTTTTCGTATTCATGTCAAAACACTCTATTTATTTTTACGACTTTTTACAATATAAACTTTTTACATTTTGTCAAACAATTGATGTTTGACAAAATGTCGGTTGATTGATAGATACTTGTTGCGATTATCAGAATGTGCCATGTAAACATATTTAAAACATGCAGTTAGTTTAAGAGGTACCTACCTAATTTATTTACCATTAAGTAGATATACAAATTCAATATTCATAGTTAGGACATACTAACTTGCTTTTACTCCACGTTCGCTCCCTAGGTGGAGCATATGGTAGCCACAAAGCCTCACCAAGCATCTCTATCCTGGACTAGATCTAGGACGTCATTCCAATCGAAACCGGTATCTCGAAGGTCTTCAATTATGAATGGAATAATAATTATTATTATACTAACTATTGGTACCTGCCTATCGTTACACTCACTTCTTTTTGATTCTGGGGCAAACTATTAGAAGATTTAAGTAAAGGTCTGAGGACGGCCCTGATCGGAGTGTTTGTGATTGTGGTGGGGGGTGGTGGGAGGAGAGCTCACTCCGAATCCATGGTTTTATAAAAGGTAAGGAAATAACGACCTGCCAAGTGCAGGGCCCCGCCCCCGGGCACAGACAAGAAAAATAATATAATATTATTACACAAACAACCAACTATAGAATCAGATGGTGGGCGGGGAGGGGGAGTGGGAGAGGGAGTAGCAGAGGGAGGAGGGTTGTAACAATCTTGCGGTTCTACCAATTCATAATACCTACCAGTAGGTACCACTGTTATTACTCTTGACTCCGCGATTTGATGAAAAATTTTATAAGTCTTTTTAAACTTGTTATTTTCAGTCCAGAAATCTATAGCAGTCAAGAACTGATAAGTTTCAAAGAAACGGTAGGTAGATACCTACATATTTTAAAGCGAAGCGGTTGAGGGCCTAGTTGTTCAGTCGCGGACCCAAAGAGAATATAATACCTTACGGATACGCGGACCTTTCGTTGTGAAGGCCATTGGTTCAAGTTTTACTTGTGCTGAATGTTAAAAAAAAAAACTTTTAAAAACGATTTAAATTTTTTTAAAAAAGAACATAATATTTATTCATAAAATAAAATAAGTATGTAAGTAGGCACCTCCATTTTTTTAAAGGTATGTGAAAATAGAACATTATACCGCCGTATAAAATTATACTATCGTAGAAAATGGCTTATATTATGAAATAGCGACTATCGTTCAGATTTTGGTTTTTATTTTTGTTTTTGGATATGTTATACACTCATGCAATCTTCTTCTTCTGGTTTCAATCCTAGGATTGGCTTGCAGCAATTCCCTCAATTCTTCTCCTCTATTCTTCCCTGTCTTGTGCGGCTCTTTTAAGTTCTTCATATGATTGGCATCGCACGTCCACCAACAGGTCCTCCAGGTACTCTCTGCGTTGGCGTCCCCCTGGAGATTGTCTCCTCGGTCATACCCTCCATTATGGCATGCAAGAGGCCTTCTTGTCTTATTATGTGTCCGATCCATCTTGCACGGCTTTCGGACACGGTCCTAAGCAGGTGTCTTCCTCCTTCGATTCTTTGGAGAGCCTCCTCGTTTGTAATGTGGTCTCTCCAGGAAATTCCCAATAGTCTTCTGTAGGACCACATCTCAAAAGCATGCAATATATCATTTGAAAGAGGAGACTTCAGAGAAATTTTAGTGTTATATTAAAAACTCAACCATTGTTATAAATATTTTTAAAATTGACTTCAAAACTAACTTCATTTTTTTCTCAGAGCGTTTTTCGGATTTTGTCGGATCATATATTTTTTTAGCGTTACAGGTTTTATGTTTTTCTGGATAAGCATGTATTTGAGATAATATTAAAATTTAAATTAATCTGATTGGTTGATAAATAAAAAAGTTATAGACAAAAAGAAGTAAAATTTTGGGATTTTTCCAAATTTTTTTTAAAAAATCTTGGAAAAAAAAGTAACACCCTGTATACATTTTGATGTATCGAAACGATGTTGGAAATGGTCCCCTCTATATGCTCTACCAGTTTGGCTAACGTTCTACATAACACCCTGTATATATAGGTACCTACTACAAGGGTCAAAAAAGATCTTGTTAATAAAGTTAAAATATCGAAAACCTTCCTGCTTGCCTCGCTAAACTATATACCTACCTTATTAATGGTTATTCATCTTGTCTTCTTATCTATTACCTCATTCATCCATTCATTCTCCCTTTAGCCCTCCGCACGACGAGAGCCAACCCGGAGGAGACAAATCCGAAGCAAACCCGTCCCGCATGAAACCGACCCTCCAGTTCGATTGAGGCAATCAAACCAAAAATCCGGCCCCACACAAATCAAGTCCGCCACGGATCCCCCTCAAACCAACCCGCAATGCGAGGGGCCTAAACCCCACTTAGGAGCATAGGGAGGCATCAAGAGCTCTCAATTGCGCTCGAAGGCGTCCGAGGCTTATGATGCCTTTTCTGACCGGTTGAGGATTAAGGACGTGACGTGAGGTGGTCAACCTCACGGTCCCGATCTGATTTTTCGATTTCTTGCCTCTTACAGGATGTGTCGTGTTGTTTTTTATCACGAGAAGGTTCTTATGAAAAAAAAATTTAAGAATGTTGCTTGGAAAATTAAAAAAATTAAAGAAAACTCTAAGTAGGTAACCTTCTTAGTATATAGGTACCTACTTTTAACAATATAATTTTTCTTCCGAATTTGAAACATTGAAATTAAATTAAATTAAAGTTTGACACGAACTGTCAGTTGTTTGATAGTTGGTGCGATTGACAGAATGTCGATGGAAAATAATATATGGTTTAAAACAGATGCATCGATCTAAATTACATCGGTTAAAAGGTAAAAAAGCTTAAATCCTTATACAAATTCGAATTCAATATTCATACTTTGGAACACAATATGACAACGTCTGTCGGGAAAGCTACAATAAAATGTAAATTTCAATTATTTCTTTTGTTATGGACTCGAGGAGTACCTAATCAAGTTAGTAAAGTGTCAAAAACGGGTGTTTTCGTGCGAATCCCCCTTGTGTCTCAAATATTTGACTTGTTCTAAACTGAAACTATTTCGTGAATAGCTCTGCAGATTCATTAACAAAACACAGATGATCATTAAAAAATTCAAACGAATCTCCAACTCACATAGACAATGTTGAGAGACTAGATTTTAGACAAACTCAGTTATACTTGCACACTAAGTAGGTACCTACCCACATTCAAGTCTATGTAAAATGTTAAAGGAATGGGCTTCGAAGGAAGATTTATTGATTGCTTGAGTGTAAGGAAGATGATAGCGCCTAAGATTTGATTAAATAAAATGCAACTAGTGTTTCATTTAAACTCATCACAATTCACTTAGGTAATAATATAATAGTATTTTTATTCACATAAAGATAAGTACAGACAAACAATTCTAAAACCAAATCTTAAATTCATTACACATTTTTTTTTACATTAAAAGGTTTGTCCTTCCAAGACAGCAATGAGATGCTGTAATGAGGGGAGGATATTTTCTCTTTCATTACAACTAAATCACCAAATCTCTGAATTTCAAAGTGTGAAAGTGAATGATGAGAACTTGGAACAAGGGGATGAGTATGTCTATTTAGGTAGTTTATTTAGCAGAGATGGAAGGTGTGAAAAGGAAATTGAAAGAAGGAAACTGGCTGGTAGAAGGGTTGGCGGTGCACTAAGACCTCTAATGAGAAATAAGAATGTATCTCTTAAATCCAAACAATTGATGCACAATGCAATCCTGATTCCATCAATGATGTATGGGAGTGAAGCATGGACATGGACGAAAAATCTGGAAGTTGGAATAAATGCTGTAGAAATGAGATCACTGCGTAGGATATGCGGAAAGAGACTGATTGATAAGGTGAGAAATGATAGTATTAGAAAGGAATGTGGAGTGGATGTTAGTGTAGTGACTAGAATGAAAGTGAATAAATTAAGGTGGTTTGGGCATGTAGAGAGAATGAACGAAGATAGAATGACTAAAAGGATATATAAATCTGAAAGAATGGGTGCACGCAGAAGAGGCCGACCTCGAATGACAAAAAAAAAAATTTCAAATTTAAAATTTACCTAAGTACGTGAATATCTACAAAATCTTTACAAACCCATTAAGTAGGTTCATAATTAATTATGAAATCATTCCGTGTTACACCTGTCTATAATATTAAGCATTATCTCCTATTATATATTAAGCAAAGTTAATTACTCTGAAACTACTAAATGTTTCTGTGTATGTATTCCGCAAGTATGAGTTCATGTGTGCATTTTACTGCCAATTAGCTGCTTATTGTATGGCAGTCATTTTCAAGCAAATAGCAAGCATAGCGTACTTATGCAAATATCACTCAAGTCAAATGGAGTAAAGAGATGAACTGCATACACATACTCCCTTTTTAAGCCTATTTAGAGTTATAGGGAGGCAAAAACAGCTCTTTACTGCGCTCGATCTCTCGCAACTTCGATAATCTCCATCCACACCATACCTAGATCTCTCATCTCTGCTTCGAATGAGCAGAACATAGTATGAGAGAGTCTTCCTCGTCAACGAGACCTTGATGAGAGGACCCTGAACAGCGCTCTCCTCTTCCAACTGATGTCAGTCGCCATTCTTAAGACATCTCTCTTCCACAATGGTAGAAGTGATGGGTTCACCCTGGGTGCGCCGGCGTATAGCGTCGTTCGTGATGCGGTGGTATCATCTTACACCCTTGAGGCACTAAATTTCGAAAGCTGAGACTTTTGTGCCTGGTTTTTAGTCAGGTGCCAGGACTCGCACCTATACAGGAGAATGGGCAACACACACGCATCAAATAGTTTACATTTCGTCTCGACACTAAACGCCGACGCTTTCCATATTTTGGTCATGTTGCTAAAGACGCCACTTACCGTGCCGATACGTAACGGGAGCTCAGCCCCTGCTGGTGGTAATGGTTGCTCCCAGATGCTTAAAAGTAGTCTTCCACTCACAATTATTATAGATATTAAAAGCAGTGGCGTACCGAGGGGGGGGGCGGAGGGGCGGACCGCCCCGGGCGCCTCTATTAGCAGGGCGGCAAAATGTGCTCGCGCTATACTATACGTCCGGTTTTCGAAATAGGCATGTAGGTACCAAATTTACTAAATTATAGAAATGACCTTTTTTTTTTTTTTTTGGAAAAGTTATGTGGGGGCGCCAAAGGGTGTGGTTCCCGCCCCGGGCGCCAATAACCCACGGAACGCCACTGATTAAAAGTACCTTAATAAAACCATTCAAAAGGTAAGAAGTATTGGTAAATAATTGATTGAATTCTTGCACCGGGAGAAAACATTAATTGGGTAAGAGGTAGATAGGTGCTCACATCAAAGCCTCGTGGAGGTACAACAGCATTCAGCCCCACAGCCACCCCGGCTGACACCCAAGGCGCCGCGCCAACTTATCACATCTCAACACTCTGCACTCCCGCCGAGATCTCCCGACTGGAGCCTCGGGGCGCCCAAGAAGGAACTCTTGGAGCGTGCCTAATATGTAACGCGCCATCCTCCAGGTACTCACTTTACCCCTTTTGGAGCCAAGTAGGTCCTGATCGTACTACACGCGTTGTGAAGTCTTTAATTGTATTTCTACTTCTATGGATGCTTTCAGACGGTGTCTTGTCTTTGCTATGAATATTGAATTTGAATTTGTACAATAAATTGATTACGTATTAAACCAATTTTATTCCGGTCGATGCATCTGTTTTAAACGATGTTTATAGGTCGCGCTCTGACTATCGCACCAACTATATCAAACAACTGACAGGATGTCAAACGTCAATTCAAAAATATAACATTTTATATTGTTAAAAGTACCAATTAAGAAAGTTACTTCCATTAAATTTTTCTTACTTTTTCTAATGTTCAGTGCAATTTTGTTAATTTTTTCTTTCATAAGAACTTCTTTTACGTTTCAATGCAATCAATCAACGAAATAACTATTAATAATGACAATTATTATGTTCTCAATTTATCCAATAACTGTGTTATTATTTAAGAAAATAAAAACATATTAATTTGCTTAGTTAATGATCCGCACCCATTTGTCCCATTCTATATTTACTTCTTAGTAAATATAGAATGGGACAAATGCGCCATCGGGGGGAGGATGTGCTATACCTTCTCGTGGTCTCCCCCGTAAGTAGTGCACTACAAAGAGATATACAAAAGACAAAAGAAGAGAAAGAAAGAATGATCAAGAATACAAAGAATATGAATACGATAACAAAAGCACGAAACGAAATAGCACAAAAGCGGCGGCCGTACGTCAATAGACCTCACGGCTTTTTCGGCAAAAAAGGTCTTTTTAAAGACCACCCTGACGACTCCTCAAAGGAAGACCATTCTAATTTTAATTCTTTTACACAAACAGACAAGCCGATGAAATCGGCGACCAAATTTAGAATAGGACAAATTAACGTCGAAGGATTGACTGGGGCAAAGGCGGACATCCTGGGAAAGATGATGGAGCTGGTGGACGTCTTGACCATCCAGGAGACCCACATCCCAGAGGACGAAACGCGCAAACTCACAATACCCGGCTTTGTCCTAATTCATTATAAAGGTCACAAAAAACATGGAATAGCCACATATGTAAAGCCAGAACTGGAATCTGAAGCCTACGCACTGGAGGAGGACGATTTCTCAATTACCACCAAAGTTGGAAGCCTTTACATTGTGAATGTCTACAAACCCCCATCGAGAAAATGGTCAGGAAACATGCTTAAAATATGTCCACACCCGGCCGTTTATATCGGGGACTTCAACTCCCGCGGCACCCAGTGGGGATACACTGACGATGACGACGATGGAGAGGCTCTGAGTGACTGGTTCTCCGAAAGTAACCTGCACCTCCTGTATGACTCTAAACAGGGGGGCACTTTCCAGTCTGCTAGGTGGGGTACAATAACCTCTCCTGACCTTTGTTTCGTTAGCTCAAACACAGAGGGCATGCCCATAATGTCAACCAAGGAAATCCTGAAAGGTTTCCCGAGAAGTCAGCACCTACCGGTAATATTGAATATAGGACTGCACATCCCGGTTTTGGAACAGCCTTGTCTCCCAAGATGGAACCTAAGGAAATCAGATTGGGAGGGATACGCCAGCTGTATTGAGAAGACCATCAACAGAATTAAACCGACCATAGACAACTACCCACGATTCGAGAGGCTGATTAAGGTTGCGGCTCAGAGAACAATCCCCAGGGGACACCGAAAGGCGTATATACCGGGATGGAACAGGGAATGTGAGGAGGCGCTGCAGAAGTATGAAGAGACTGGAGATGAGTGTGAGGCAAACAACCTTATATGTCTGCTGGACGAGGAAAGAAGGAGGAGGTGGACGGAGAGTGTGGAGAGCTTAGACTTCACTCACTCAAGCAGAAAAAGCTGGTCACTTCTGAGGAAATTGGGTGCCGCTCCACCTGCAAAAAGAGAACCCACAATAACGCCAAACCAGATTGTGAACAGCATCTTCGAGACATCCAATATCAAGCCACCTAAAACTCAAACAAAATATCTGAGAGAACAGCTAAAGGATAAAATAAGAATGTGCTCAAACTCTCACCCAATAACCAGTGAGGTGACGGGAGAGGAAGTGAAGAAAGCCATTATAAAGTTGAAATCTGGAAAGGCGGCAGGCATGGATGGGATACTCCCAGAATTTCTTATTCAGTTGGGAGAGAAAGCCATCGGATGGATTGCCTCTTTCTTTACTCGGGTGCTGCTCACAGGAGATATCCCGGGGCCATGGCGAGAGGCCAAAGTCATAGCAATTTTGAAACCCGGAAAACCTGCCAACGATCCAAAAAATTACAGGCCTATAGCACTGCTCTCCGTAATATACAAACTTTTCGAAAGAGTTCTGGCGGACAGAATGTCCCCGCTTGTTGAACCCCATCTGCCGGTGGAACAGGCTGGGTTCCGCGAGGGTAGAAGTACATGCGAACAGGTTTTATCACTAACAACATGCATTGAAAACGGCTTTCAGAGGGGAGACAAAACTGGACTGATCCTGCTGGACTTAACCGCAGCTTACGATACGGTGTGGAAAAGAGGCTTGTTGCTGAAGATGACTAGGATTATAGAGAGCAAAACCTTCATAAAACTATTAGACAATATGTTATCCAACAGAAAGGTCAGAGTCTTCTTAGGAGGAGAAGTTAGTAAAACAAAGATTCTCCAGAATGGCTTACCGCAGGGCTCGGTGCTGTCTCCAATGCTTTTTAATGTTTACACATCGGACATCCCAATTACTACCTCAAGAAAGTTTATCTACGCAGACGACATAGCAATTGTAACTCAGGCAAGAACTTTTGACGAGCTGGAGCCCGTCTTGAACGCTGACTTGCAGATCTTGCAGAATTACTTTGAGAACTGGCACTTAAAGCCGAACCCTAGAAAAACAGTAGCGACAACTCTGCATCTACATAACCAGCAGGCAGACAGAGAACTTAATATTTTCATGTGCGGAGAAAAAGTTCCATGTGAGCGCAACCCTAGGTACCTCGGAGTAAAACTGGACAGATCACTGACTTACGGACCTCACTTGAATTCACTGAAAAATAAAATCAAATCCAGAAATAATATAATCATGAAACTCACAGGTACAACGTGGGGAAGCACGGCGGAAACATTGCGCACATCAGCAATCGCCCTCGTTCATAGCGCTGCGGAGTACTGTTCGCCAGTATGGGCAAGGAGTTCCCATTGTAAGGTGTTGGACACAGAGTTGAACAAAACAATGAGGACAATTACCGGATGTGTTAAGCCTACCCCTCTCCCATGGCTTCCGGTACTCTCAAACATCGCTCCTCCTGACTTACGAAGAAGCCAGGCTACCGCAAGAGAACTCGACAGAATTAAGAAAAACCCTACGATCCCAGCTTTTCGGGACGTCTTCCAACCACCGGGGCGTCGACTTGGGTCAAGGAAACCTGTTTGGACCGAAAAACTGGAGAATTTCAATCTGGCCGGGGCTTGGAGAGAGAGGTGGAACAGCGTGGACTCCCTGTTGAACAAAAGTATCATCGAAGACCCAACTGTCAGAGTCCCGGGATGCGATCTGCCGCGACGACTCTGGGTTCAACAGAACAGAATCCGCACTGGTCAGGGCTGCTGCAACTACCTTATGTGGAAATGGGGGAAGAGGGAATCTCCTGAGTGCGACTGTGGGGCTCCCTCCCAAACAATACAACACCTGGTGGAGGAGTGTCCAGGAAGAAGGTATGAAGGGAACTGGACGGACATCCACAAGTCGACCACAGAGGCGGTGCAGTGGCTCTCTGAACGGGAACCAAGAATATAACTTTGGAAAGCAAAAAGACGCAGCAATCTTGCTAAGAAAACAAACACATGCCGAAGCCATACACAAAGTAAAGTAAAGTAAGTTTACTTCTTAAACGTTCTAGTTCAATCCATAAAAACAATAATTGTATTATTAAAAAAATCGATTTGTAAAAGAAATTAAGAGTTAGGGACAGATAATATGTGGTGTGGAAACGACAGAGTAACGCGTCGTTCTAAAAAATCGAACAATTGTAATTTCTAACAAATGTAGGTATGTGTGCATGTAAAACTATGTTTCGAAAAATCGATTTCTAAATACCTTTCGTGTGTAATCAAATAATATTAATTAGGATAACTATACTGAAGCTAAGATAGCTCGACTGAGAAAAAAAGGAATGAAATGCGGTTGCTCTGTCTACACCGTTCGGGATATGTCGGAAGTAGGAAGGGTTAAAAAAGTCCCATCCATAAATAATATAGAAATGAATTAAATAGACGGATTGTAGCCAATTAGTAACGGATATGCTACTATATTATTATATTTTATTGGTATTATTTATTAGATCATTTCATATTGTTGTTATCAGCTTATTAGGGCACGTGGCTTCCCTTCTCTCTGCCTACCCCAGTCACGATTTGTCACATTTTTAGCAAATAATAATTGCCATCTACTTAAATTGCTTTTTCAAAGATTTAATTTATGGGATGATTACAACTATCTTAGATATGAATGAATAAAACATCATCAAAATATTCTGATCTTCAAAATAAGTGTAGATTTTTTTTTTAATTTGATTCAAGTTTTTCATCTGAATAGTTACTTCTGGAAAGATTACCTCATATCATTGTCAACTTCAAGAAAGGATATATTCCTATCCTAGCGCCAAATACATGACAACAGTCGCAGTCTTAAAATTTGGTTGCTCTCTTGTTCTCTCAATAATTTCCAACTTTATCTCTATATTTCATTGATTATTAAATATCTACTTATAGCATACTTGAGATTTTTCGACATGTTGCACGTGTTGAGAATTCTCATGATTAGGAGTTTCGGAGACTTAAACATTACCACCTAAAGGCGAACGTTGTTAACGTAAAGTGATCACACACAAGCCAGCCTTCGAAATAACAGTAGAAGACGGTCGTAAGCCTATAGTGGTTCATTTAAAAATCGAACATCCGTAATGAATTCTTAGAGTTTTTAGTTGTTACATATTCGTTAACTTCTAGAAAGGTTGCTTCATATCATTGTCAACTCATTCATTACAAAAAAGGTTGTATCATGTCATTGTCAACCCAATCACTAGTTGTTCTATAAAGGTTGCTTCATATCATTGTCAGTCCAATCACCAGTTCTATAAAGGTTGCTTCATATCATTGTCAGTCCAATCACCAGTTCTATAAAGGTTGCTTCATATCATTGTCAGTCCAATCACCAGTTCTATAAAGGTTGCTTCATATCATTGACAGTCCAATCACCAGTTCTATAAAGGTTGCTTCATATCATTGTCAGTCCAATCACCAGTTCTATAAAGGTTGCTTCATATCATTGTCAGTCCAATCACCAGTTCTATAAAGGTTGCTTCATATCATTGTCAGTCCAATCACCAGTTCTATAAAGGTTGCTTCATATCATTGACAGTCCAATCACCAGTTCTATAAAGGTTGCTTCATATCATTGTCAGTCCAATCACCAGTTCTATAAAGGTTGCTTCATATCATTGTCAGTCCAATCACCAGTTCTATAAAGGTTGCTTCATATCATTGTCAGTCCAATCACCAGTTCTATAAAGGTTGCTTCATATCATTGTCAGTCCAATCACCAGTTCTATAAAGGTTGCTTCATATCATTGACAGTCCAATCACCAGTTCTATAAAGGTTGCTTCATATCATTGTCAGTCCAATCACCAGTTCTATAAAGGTTGCTTCATATCATTGTCAGTCCAATCACCAGTTCTATAAAGGTTGCTTCATATCATTGTCAGTCCAATCACCAGTTCTATAAAGGTTGCTTCATATCATTGTCAGTCCAATCACCAGTTCTATAAAGGTTGCTTCATATCATTGTCAGTCCAATCACCAGTTCTATAAAGGTTGCTTCATATCATTGTCAGTCCAATCACCAGTTCTATAAAGGTTGCTTCATATCATTGTCAGTCCGAACACCAGTTCTATAAAGGTTGCTTCATATCATTGTCAGTCCAATCACCAGTTCTATAAAGGTTGCTTCATATCATTGTCAGTCCAATCACCAGTTCTATAAAGGTTGCTTCATATCATTGTCAGTCCAATCACCAGTTCTATAAAGGTTGCTTCATATCATTGTCAGTCCAATCACCAGTTCTATAAAGGTTGCTTCATATCATTGTCAGTCCAATCACCAGTTCTATAAAGGTTGCTTCATATCATTGTCAGTCCAATCACCAGTTCTATAAAGGTTGCTTCATATCATTGTCAGTCCGAACACCAGTTCTATAAAGGTTGCTTCATATCATTGTCAGTCCAATCACCAGTTCTATAAAGGTTGCTTCATATCATTGTCAGTCCAATCACCAGTTCTATAAAGGTTGCTTCATATCATTGTCAGTCCAATCACCAGTTCTATAAAGGTTGCTTCATATCATTGACAGTCCAATCACCAGTTCTATAAAGGTTGCTTCATATCATTGTCAAATAAGTAGATATATTATTATCATTTCTCATACAAAGTAACGTAAAATTTTCTTCTTATTTTTGGAAAAGTTTACATTAATCACAGTTAGGAACTCCTTTTTTGAACATAGATGAAGTCGGTTGTTTTAACAAATTTGTAGAAAGTATTTAACCCTTTAAAGCTTCACGGCCAGTCAACCCGTTACCCGCGCCTGTCACAATATTGAGCTTTAAACATATTACATTTGTGACCGTGACGGATGACAATACGCCTGCTGCTATTGTATTTGGTATTTATGGGATTTGATTCAACCAAATCGGACCGTGTTAAATAGTAACAACAATTATTACACATGAAAATATTTAACTGTTTTTTCTTGTGACCCATAAACCGCTCCCTCAGTACATTTCAAAGCGGTTGCTTCTAAATTTGATTCTAATACTTTTACTCACAATGTACCTAAGGTTACACACGAGATTTTAAATATTACCCCATCCTATGAGTTTTTAAACCTTAAAATATGATAAACAGATGGGTCAATAGATGTATTGGTATGGATTCACGAGAATGGGTCAATAGATGCATGATCTATAAATAATGTTGTGTCTAAGTGTCGAGTATTTCGAAACCCAAAAACTCGGCCCCCGAAAAATAAAATAGGTACCTATCTGAGTTGTACCTACATAGACAATAATATTAAATGAGAACTTTTCTATACAGAGTGTGCGTATAAGTAGGTACCTACTATGCGAATTTATTTCTTGATTTTATACTTCACTGTACAATGCTTTCATAATTATTAGGTACAAGGTTAATTTTGAATACAATAAGTACCTATTTGTATACTTACAATTTGATTTACAGGGGGCGAGCTTATTGCTAGACTGTGACATCTTCCAGCTAACCTTTTACAACCGCGTTATTGCCTGAGGCAATTTTTCATAGTCAAACATTTCCCTCCAATCTGAGACATGTAGGCTATTCGTTTACCCTGCATTTGTGACTCCACTAAGAAGCATAAGGAGGGAACAAGAGCTAATCATACACATTTAAAATTTATCTGTTATTATTATAAGTACTCTATGATTTTACTGATTATTTATTTTTGTGTCAATAAAGTGCTTATTTATAACGAATATGTAACAACTAATAACTCTAATAATAATTCATTACTGATGTTCCATTTTTAAATGGAACAAACCACTACGGGCTTACGACCGTCTTCTACTGTTATTTCGAAGGCTGGCTTAGTGTGATCACTTTACGTTAACAACGTTCGCCATTAGGTGGTAATGATTAATTCTCCGAAATTCCCAATCATGACAATTATCGACATGTCCAACATGTTGAAAAATCTTATGTATCTATATGACAAGTAGGTATTTAATAATTCATGAAATATAGAGATAAAAGTTGGAAATTATTGAGAACAAGATTATTGCTTATTTATTTTATAGTCTACCTCGTTGACTGTACTTTTATTTTTCTAATCCTTCAGATCTGGCCTCCAAACCAACACAAAACACTTCGAATATTAACACTACTCTGTGCTCAGTATTGTTCAATTCCTAAGCTTTGCTTCGAAGGAACGGAACATAGGCCCTATACAGCTACCAATGTAAAATTATAAAATAGTTCACATTATACAGTTCAAAGATGCAGTAAGTACTTGCAGGATGCACAGAGAGGCACTCCCTCATAGCATCCCTTAAGGACTCCCACCCTCCATATTGCCCCACTATTATATTTTAATATCAGCTCATTCCGATTAGTTCCGGTGGCATGTGGCGGTGACGGGCTTGCAACTCGCGTCACTTTATTGCGACTGCAATTAATGAATGGGCCCGCGATGTCACACTTATTTTTTTGCCGATTGGATACGCAGATTTAAATTAAATCAATTATTTATTATCTATTTTTATAATAATTTTATTTTAACCATTAACGAAGCTAAGCTGTAACGCCAATTTCTAAAAACCATTGGTCGCCCATTGGTCGAAATTCAACCATAAATAATTTAAAATACAAATTTGAACAATTTTCTTTCAAAAACAATGACATGGATTCGTCGACTTTGATATCTTGATATGTAGGTAGGTACAAAATTTTTCTCTATAATAATTATTAAAGACAGACAATATTTATCTTTTCTCAATTTGACAACAGATAAACAAAATCAAACATCTGTGTCAATGTCAAATACATCGAAGTGTGTGTGAGTGTCAAATGCCTAAAGCATCGTACTCACTTACGCCGTGAACGTGTGACATTGCATCAATTTAATCGAAATGTTAAGTGTATACGTACCTAATTCGAAAAAGCGAACGCGAGCGGAACACACGCATCCTTTTGATAAAATTGATATAACGATACAAGTTCGCGGTGCAAGTGAGTACTGAGCTTTACCTTACAGTAGGTATATCTACTGTTTGTAATGTTTTTTAATTGATTTAATGTATTTTTTAACATAATATAAAAAAAATATGAGCATTCGCCCCTCCTTCTCTATACAGTATAAACTATAGGTAAGTGTGTGAAATTATCATTATCGTCGTTGATGCGGAGGTCGTGGGTTCGATCCCAGGTGCCGACCATCTTCCTCTTTCACGACACAAGCATCCTGGCGTCAAATACATGACAGCAGCCGCAGTCTTTAAATGTGGTTGCTCTCTTGTTCTCAATAATTTCCAACTTGTTGTAGGAACATGTCGAGAATTCTCATCATGATTAGGAGTTTCGGAGACTTAAGCATTACCAAATAATGGCGAACGTTCTTAACGTTAAGTGATCACATTAAGTCAGCCTTTGAAATAAAAGTAGAAGACGGTCGTAAGCCCGTAGTGGTTTGTTCCATTTAAAAATCGAACATCAGTAATGAATTATTAGTTGTTAAATATTCGTTCTATCTAGGTATGTACGTTATTTATTTTATTTTGCGTTTCCGGTTACACTTTGCCACACCAGTAAGCAGCGACAGTCATCGCCTTGTCGTTCGCAAGGATAAGGTCTTGTATGTTACATGTTTCGCCAATCAGCGGGCATGTCGAGAGGTGGTTGTCGTCCTGGAGCTCACCACATTCACAATCTGTTTCGTCAGCAGAGAACTAGCCCCATCTATGTAAGTTTTTCCTGCATCTGGTGACACCAACCCTAAGTCTATTGAGGGCAGTCCATAAAGAGTATACGGTAGCTGTTCACCCGCCATACTGATGCCCTCACGTGGGGCCATTCACTGCGTTGCTTCCAAGTCCTCTTGCCACAATTCTTATCTGCGTTGCTGTGACGACTCAACAGGAGAAGTGGTCTTAGTAAAGCTATTCCTGGACTTAAGTCGCAAAGCAGGCGGCTGGTGGTAGTATAGTAAGTGTCTGGGGTCGTTAGTTTGCTTATATCTCTCTTCATCTGCAGCTGTCTTTCGCCGAATATGTATGGTGGAGTTATACCGATGAGTGGATACAGTATATAGGTCCCTTACTATGAATGCATGGTCACTCATTTACTAACACATTTTCATAAACTTTATCAATAATTGTTGAATGGCTTCTCTAAAAGATTCACCGTTTACACAGTTAGTTATTGGGTCTGCCGCCTCCCCATTCACTCACTAACCCAAGTGATTGTTGCGTTAATCACGGGGATATGATTTTCATTATCTCGTAAGGTTATCCGTCTCTCTCCGATCCCACACACGTTCATGTTCCCTCTTTTTCTATCCACACATTACTTCAATAGACGTATAAATATTTATATAAAGATACTACTTATAAACTTTCTTTCCATCTTTTCTCTCAACTCAAACGCACACAATGACATAAGACAGAGAGAGATAAAAGGTTTATCCGTTTTCATAATATAATGTAATCGCGAAAATTCCGAAGTTTTCCCGAAACGGCCTTCCAAAATTCAACAATACATATAATTACTGTCGTCGAACTCAACAATAGAGAAAAACAATTATATAGAAAAAAAATGGTGTTTAAATGAATGAATGTTGTAACATATTAATCAGAATGTAGGTAGGTATAGGTGCTGGATTTTAATGTACCCAGCTAGCCCAGCTAGGTATATATATTTTCGGAAAATTTATATCCAGTAAATATCGAATACCTTTGATAGCCCAAATCTTCGTCTCATTGGTTATCGTATTTCCATTCTACCAACAAGCACAGCGTTGCATTGCCAAATGACTAGATTATATCCTTTAGAATCCGAATTCTTCGCTGACCGCAAAGCTTGAAAGCGAGGACTGTGTGGAAGGCAGTAGCGCCGCTTAGTGATGGAGATGGAGGCACCCCTGCGTGGCGCCCTCGCTACCCCCTGTTCCTTGTCTGTAAGTGACGCCTGCTATAATGGACGATATCTCAATGCATGCCTTTACGTATTCTTTATTGTTGCACACTGGCGTGGGGTCAAGTTTTTTATATTTCATTTAAAAATCTTTTATTTTATAAAATATCCAATCCAAACTCCCTTAACGCCCCACTAAGGGGCATAGGGAGGCAACAAGAGCTCTCCATTGCGCTCGATCTGTTTATGTTTATTACCTCCTCCCACACCATATACAGATTCCTCAGCTCTGCTTCAAATGAGCGGAATACAGTATGAGAGAGTCTTTCTCTTCTTCGGGACCCTGATGGGAAAAAGAACAGCGCTCTCTACGGCCAACTGTCATTCGGCATCCTTAATACGTGTCCCAGACAAGTCCATCTCTCAAGTGATGGGCTCACACTGGGTGCGCCGGCGAATAGCGCCGTTCGAGATTCAGTGGTACCATCTTACACCCAAAATTCTTCTGAGGCACTTCATTTCGAAAGCAGAGACTTTTTGTGCCTGGGCTTTGGTCAGGTGCCAGGACTCACACACATCTTACAGGTGAAAAGGTGTATAAAAATAATGTGTTGGAATGGCAATGTATGTATCATCATATTCGTTTATCCTCATTACTGAAGGTCATGATCATGAGCTCTCCGCCACAATAACATTGAGTATGGTTGTTCTCCACCTTTCCTGACACATCAACCTCCGCCCTGCTCCAACGGCTGTTTTCTCAGCAGCAGCCCTGGTTTGGTCTGTTCATCTAGTGGATGCTCTACCTGTGCCTCTAGATCCTTCAACATTACAAATGATTAGCAATGTTTCCAGGATGTTTTCATCTCGTCTGCCAATGTATCCGAAGAACCAGAGAATCCGCTTAAAATACGAAAAATAAAGTATCTCTGCTATCCTCAACACTTTTGACAGTTTGCAATTCCTAAAAATATAATATTGGTGACGTTTCCATGACGGGCTTTGTGGAAGACATGCAGGATTTTTGGATATAGGTATGTTTTGTAACTTATTGTGTAGACCATAATACATGTACAATAATGTATATCGTCCAATATCATGTTTTAGAAAAAATAAAAAAAATCCAAAGTTATCAATGAGTGGCGACGTCAGCAGACAGAAAAGTATGCTTTCTGCTACATACAGGAGAAGACATGCACCCTAAAGAGCAATATCCAGCCATTCAAGGGCATCGGAGGAGGCATTGTGGATGTCTAAATATGGTCCAGGAAATTTTGTCTGCAATCATCGAGCCATTATTGTGAAGCATCTGGGCACGTCGTCAATGCTCTGTGCAGATTAAAAGGTGACCATTTGATGCCTCGGATGGTTAAATCTAGGCGCCCTCAATAAAGAAGGTAACCATTAAAACAACTAATGACGAAATGCTTAGAAGTAGTGTTACCATGCAGTGAAATATCAATGTCTAAAATGAATCCATGACGAGCCGCCTCGACAAATTTTTCGCCAATCATCATCGCATCGGTGACGGTTGAATAGAGTACAGTACAGTGGGTGATTGTGTGGGGTCCTGTGCTTGCTCCAGAACATTGCAGTGGTTTGGGAGGGGCTCGGCAGCCAGCAGGCGGAAGAGGGGTCCCCCAAGGTACACTCCCGGACCCCCTAATATCGATATAATTCATTCGCTTATACGAGATCTCTATCCTTATCCTCCAATGGTAGGAATTACTATTATCATTATTTTATTATACTATTATTACATTTCATTAAACATTTATCTTTCCTTTTGGGAAGACAGTGGCATCACTTCTCGCTTTACTGTTAATTGCTTTACCTCTTTTTACACCTTTCACATTCAGCAATTTGTTATCGTTCACAAAAATATGACCGAACTGTTTGGTATTATTTGTATTTGCAACAGTAAATTCTACGATAGCCTAAATCGTCTGCAAAGTGATCACAAATTTTAAAAAGTTTGGGATTACTCTAAGTAATTCATAGGTAGATCCATACCTGCATTGATTTTTGTATTGACGGTCCAAAATCATCAATGGAACGATTCTGACGTTGTGACCTGGCAAATTCGACCAGGTTTAAAATGAGGCGCATTTATACACAACCTTATTATTTTTGTACTTTTCCGCTAAACAGTGCTTTTCCTCCTTACTATCCTATTTCTGTCCACTCCTGGATGATAGAGTCCTCCATCTCCTTTCGGGTCACTATCTTGGGTTATCCGGAACTAGTTAACATCGACTTACTTCATGAGGTCGTCTCTCCAGTGAAGTGGTTGTTTCTCTACGCTCCAGGTTACCATTCCAGGTTTGGTCTTAGTTGTTATCGTATCACGCTTTTTCGCTTATTATTTTTTCTTGTTTTTGGCAGAAGAATAAGTTGGTTACCTTTTTAGTACTTTTGACAATATAAACGTTTTTTTTTAAATTACTGTCAGTTGTTTGATAGTTGCGCGATTGCCAAAACGTGCCTTATAACCATAATTCAAAACTGATACATCGTCTATGATTTAAAAGGTACCTATTAGTTGATTATTTATCATGATACAAATACAAATTCAACATTCATAGTAAACACAAGCAGACGTCTGTCGATGAAACTAGTTGTTATAAAAATATGAGTAGGTACAACTTAGTACCTACAGGGTTTCGAGAAATCTCCACTTTTAAATGGATTAAGGTATCTACCTATGCCTTTTTATATTATAGGTACCATATCTCTGTTTATAAGGTATTCTTTGTTGGGAAGTACAAAATACAAGAGAATTTGGTTATCTTCGAAACATTTTGAGAGCTTTTGCAAAAAATAATCAGTAAGGGCACTTATCTGAGCCTAAGTATGAGTTTGAGTAGTACATGGCGATACAAACCTCGGAATGAATCCTTTAAATAAAATAATAATGGAATGACACGAGTTCCTGCTCTGTCTCTTTTCCTTCCTCTCTGTCTGCCCTCTCGCTCGCACGTCCCTCATGCAGAGCCCACATGAGCCCCCTCGGCCTCTCCCAACAGCCTCCCTGATGCCATATCCGCCCCCGCACATCTAGACAACTCTCAGTTCCTTTTATTATGCCGCCTCGTAAGACTCCTTTGGACGGACCTCCACATGCTGGAAGGATTCACCACCTAAAAAATAATATGTTTTGTTTATTTTTTCAACATGCAAACATAGACAACGTTAAACCTTATCAAGATTAAACGATTTACAGTTACTTGTTTGAAAGAAACAAAATATTTAGTTTTTTCCACAAAATATGTATTGAGCTAACCGGTTTTCGAAGACCGAACGTCTTCTTCTTCAAGGTAGTAGATGTTAACGTTCGGTCTTCGAAAACCGGTTAGCTCAATAAATATTTTGTGGAAAAAACTAAATATTTTAATAAAATTAACGAATTGAACGTGCATTCTTGGTGGAATTATTTAAATAAAATAATTTAAATGAAACAATTGATTTGTTATTCCACAATATTTATTTACCTGACTAGTTTCGCAGGAACAGGTCCTGCATGGTCACAGGTGACTTAGAAACTTTCTACTGTGACTTAGAAAGTTTCTAAGTCACCTGTGACCATGCAGGACCTGTTCCTGCGAAACTAGTCAGGTAAATAAATATTGTGGAATAACAAATCAATTGTTTCATTTAAATTATTTTATCTAAATATTTTGTTTCTTTCAAATAAGTTCGAAGTATGTTCCACCAAGTAGCCACGGTCGAAAGGAAAAATGATTAACAGTTAACTTTCTGACTCACTTAACATTTGAAATCTTTAGAATAGCTCAAAACATTGTGACGATGTAAGTTTTATTTGTTACTAGCTGTCTGTCCCAGCTTCGCACGGGTACATAGTCTGGCGCCTTAGACCGCTCGGCCATCCTGGTATTTAAAAAAAAAACAGTTTTCTTATGATCTTTATAGATCCCTAACTTTATCAAAATCTGCACTCAGATTTATAGTGTCCAGGTTTGTTGCAGAAAAAACAAATTATATTCTTCTTGGATGACGACGACTTTACTTTTACTGCTGCAAAGGCTGTGGATGTCTCCTCTACGTCGTTCAGACGTTGCTCCTCCTTCAGCAACCTTGCTGTTAGATTGTCGAAGGTCTGCCTGCTTTCATCGTATGAGTCCCACGATGTAATAAAGGCGCCGTATTTGGGTGGTAGGCTACCTAATGTCTTGGCAATTTTATCTAAATCACTCACTGGGTCCCCCACGTCACTTAAGGCTAACGCCATGGCCTCTATTTTAGCTACATGCTGTGCGATGTTATCATTTTCTTTCATAGAGTAATTGAAGAACTTCTGTTTGAGGTTAACTTTGTTCACACTTGATCTCTGCTCATGAATGAGTTTTAGCCTCTCCCACATTTGATGGGCAGTATTGCAGTTCATCACCATCTGTAGCTGCTCAAACTCCATTGCTGTAGAAATCAGCAACATTGCTCGTATATTTTCCTGCTCTTTCACTTTTTTCACGTCTTCAGTTACTGCCGTAACAGTGTCTGGTGGTGCGACAGCGCCCATGAGGCCTTCAGCTTTTAGTATTATACTTAGCTGGTACTTCCATAATTGGAAGTTCGATCCATTAAACTTCTCCACCTGGTAAACTTTCCTGTTTTCCATGTTGACCATGAGGTCACTACTTCTTGATAACAAAAGTTTAATTTCAATATTAACCAATCCTCCAAAAACCTGGGCCAATAACCTGTAGAATTTGTAGCAGAATGATGGAGGATTGGTTGTGAAATAATATAGTAGCTTTTGTTATAAGGATTCACTTTATTATTGAGAGTAACAAAATCACACAAGTGTACTCACCAACGAGCAAAATATAAGAGAGCGAGCAAAGACAAGAAGAAAGGTTAAGCAGCATAAAAAAAAAATGACAATTGACAATCACATATATAGCTGTCATCAATACAAGGATGTGACCAATACCCTATCGTTACAGTATAAAGTCAACAGAGCGTATTTCAACAATTCTAAAGGCTATGTTAATCTGGAATAATATAGCATTCTAATGGTCCCCCCCCCCGTCCGGCTCGTACCCCAGTGACGCCTATATCTCTGCCGCATTTCAATTAAAAAATTTAAATTAATGAACACTTATTGTGGCATAATTAAAATATAGTTAGACGTATGCGGTTGCGACACTTTTGTACATAATTATGTCTTCTACAAAGTTGTAGTAGGTACATTATTTTATTATATCAGCAATAGTTTTCACAGCGCACACGATGTAAAGAATATTTTAGGTAATTTTTTTACACCTTGGGTTACATTATTGGAGTTTTAGTAAGGATCACAAATATTTTTGAAAATTCAATATAGCCTATGTTCAGCGGGGATAGTGTGTAGCTTCCCAAAAGTGAAAGAATTTTTTAAATCGGTTCAGTAGTTTCTGAGCCTATTCAATGCAAACATACAAACAAACAATCAAATCTTTCCTCTTTTATATATTAATATAGACTAGCTTTCCCTACAGACGTTGTCATATAGTCATTCCTTAGGTACTATGAATGCGTTGATTTCGAATATGCCGGCGCTGTATGACAGATATCTTAAGCCTAGTACTCACTTGCGCCGCGAACGTGTGACATTGCATCAATTTAATCGAAAGGTTATGTGTTTACGTGATTCGAAAAGCGAACGCGAGCGGAACACACGCATCCTTTTGATAAAATTGATGTAACGATACACGTTCGCGGCGCGAGTACCGAGCTATAGAGAACAGTAAATACAGTACCGAGCTATAGAGAACAGTAAATACAGTACCGAGCTATAGAGAACAGTAAATACAGTACCGAGCTATAGAGAACAGTAAATACAGTACCGAGCTATAGAGAACAGTAAATACAGTACCGAGCTATAGAGAACAGTACCTAAATACGTACAGATATAGGCAAGTAGGTACATACTGGACATCACATTCCCAACGCTGAGGCCTTTTTATATACCTAGGTGGTATTTATAAAGATCATCAACTTCATAGAAACAAATGAAATATGAAAAGCGCCTCATAACAGGCGCAGAGGCTTTTTTTTGAAGGCAATATATTCAAATGGAAGGTGGAGCGGGAAATGGCGGGATATTCCAACTGATTGTAGGTATGACCCAAATTGAGCTATATAAAAAAAAACATTACGCACACTAGATACTGTAATGTTATGTACCTATTTGATTCTCACACACAGTAGGTACCTACTCTATAATGTTATGTATTTGATTCTCACACACATTCCGATGTATTTGATATTGACACAGACGCATATATTATTTTGTTTATCTGTGGTCAATTGAAAAAGATTAATATTGATTGTCTTTAATACCTATCATACCTACCTTTGATACCTAACAACATTTCAAATTTGACGTAGGTACCTACCCATGTCATTTGGAAAGGAAATTGTGAAATACCTATAACGCTCGCTCAATCTTTGTCAATGGAACTTCAATAATGTTCAAACTTATAACTTAAATAACTTATGGTCGAATTTCGAACACTGGTCGACCACTAGTCTAGTTTGACAGTAGCGAAATAATGTTGCATGATCCTTTAACTTGAACTAATTAGGTACGGTTGTAAACCCTGACCACTAATGCCGTTCAAGTGATAAAAATTTCAGAATACAGACTACAATTTAATATGAAAAAGTTTTTTTTTTCTGTAGTTGGCGTGTTTCTTCGATAAGTGGACATTCGTAGGAAAATATCACATCAAATTTCTATTCGTTTATATGAGCGTTATAATATTAAAACCATTATCGACCTTAATACATAACTTACATAAAGATCATATTCCCGTGATGTGATCGTTACGGAATGAAATGTGAACAAAAAATACCTACACGAGGCACGAACTGTGAATATAGAAGTCGGCACTACATGTGAATAAATGCTCCATATTGTAGTTGGGAATATGATCTCTAATACACAGCGCAGCAAGGACTCTTTTTGTCGACAATAATGGAAATGTGTGTGGGGTGCAAATTGATCTTTTAGTATTTTATTATGGAGAAACCATTTTTCTTCCAATTTCCTAGAAATGTGATGGAGTGGGACCTACCCGTCCAAATTGATCTCCGCTTTTTTTTATTTTATTATTTTTTGGACTGAAAAGGACCCCATTTTAGCCAAACATGTATTATTTATTATTCTACAAACGTTTTCGCACAGAAAAGACTTGGTATAGATATTAAATACCTAATATTATACTCAAAGTAGGTACCCATCTATAGGTAGATACATATTTTGGATTCAAATTAAATTCTGAAAAAAAAAATAAAAGAAATTATGAATTAAATTAGATACCTACTTATATTAACTTTCTTACTTTACCGAATAAAAAAATCACAGCGATAGGTAGTCTTATCTATATAATAATTGGTAAGTTAGTGCGTAGCTCGGTATTTTCATTGGTACATACTTACACTAACCCAACACGTAACATTTTTTATATAGGTAGATATTATGACAAATCCAATTCAACCACATGAAGTATCTTACTTATTTTATTCATCTGTAAGTCAATATTCGTTGATATGAAAACAAAAAATTGTCTGCGGAAAATATTATATCGACAAAATATGTGATGGATACCTACTTTATCGCAGCACCTACTTTTAAAAATTTAATAGGTAATAAAAAAATAAAAAAATTGGGTCAGGTTTTGTTTTTTGAGTTTCAAAATGTACTTCTTCGCACCTTAAACCTTAATTCTCCATCATTAGGTAGGTTCCTACCTACTCCATATTTTTAAGTTTTGATTAATCTTTCTGACAACTTTTACGTTCATAAAATTGAAAACATTCAAATAAATATGGATTAAAAATTAATCTCTAACGATTATATAAACGTTGTATGGGCATTTGTTTATTGGCATGTATAAAATCTTGCAGAAAACAATAGGTACTTACCTACTTTACTTTACTTTTCGTATGGCTTTTACGCAAAATAATAAATAAATAATGCTTTATGGTTATAAATTAAAAATACAATCCTGATACAATCCATTAAATTATAGGGTGGAAACACGTAGAAAGCCGATTCCGACCCTATATGCATATGAATGGGGATACGCACAGCAAAAGCATCAGGAACCCGCTTTCCGGCATGCCCATTTAAATGCATTGAAACCATATATACAACAATCTTTGCGCCGCTTGACGCGGGGCGGAATCGGCTTTCTACGTGTTCTTACCCACAGAGTCAAAAAGCGGACTTATCCCGCAGGATCTCTTCTAGCCAACCCAAGTTACAAAAAAAAACAATAAAAAAACAAGATAGTAGAAAACAAAATAATAATCACACAATGAAGAGATAAAAATAAAGTGATAAAAGATTTAAAAAGGGTATAATCTAGCTATTCAAAGAAAATAAAATAAGAGCGAAAAAATCTTAGACCAATAATAATAATTATCAGAAAGATAATGAGGTTGCGTGGAATCAAGGAGCCTCTTGAAAGAATGAAAGAATTGAGGCATTTTCGATTCAATTTTTAAGACTCAAAAATAGCCCAAGTGTATACCTACCAATAATTTCTAGATTAAAATACCAAATTTCGTAATGCAGTAGGCAACCATACCTACGTATCAAAAGCTAATTTGTATCGTTCATGGAATATATATTTTATATTATGAATATTCATAAAAAATAAAATATGTTAAATGAAAACGTCTTTTTTGAAATGTGAACAAACATCTCCATTTGAAAATTAATGTCGGTACATTTACCTGTTTATTGTGATCCAAAAATTAAAAAAAATCTTACTCAATACCTACCTAAATAATTTTACAATTCTCTATGAATTCAATAGGGCACATTTTCTTAAAAACTTGAAAATAGCTAGATATTAATTTTAAAAGGTTGATCTCTGCAAAAAGCTCCATTTTATTTATTTTCTGGGTGTTGTTTTTTTCCGTGGAAGTCTCTCGGTGCAGATTCTACGAGGCACGTGCCACGTAGAAGAAAAGAACATTTCTACACAAAAAAAAAACAATGGAATAGAACAAAAAAAAACAATCGCGTAACGTAATGTAGCTGCTATTGGTTAAAAATACTTAGCCCCACCTACCAAGTGGGATGGGACTGCGATGGGTGGGGGTAGATCATCCCCCATAGCGAGAGGGGTCTAACAACACTCTAATAATGTTAGGTACCCTTGGGTCCTTTATTTAGTACACGGAGTGAGCTCTGTATTGTTGACTGTGTGCGTCGCGCTAGTTCGTAGCTGCCCCAAAGCGCTCCGTGCGGGTTGCTACTCTATTTATTCATGCGCGTAATTACCTGCTATTTCATGTAATCATACATCGGTGATTAATTGACTTATTGTGCTGTGCGGAGTTATGCTACTTGACATTGTCACTAAACAGTTGTTGTTTCCTTCTAGTGAATTAAATGTGCATAATTTCATCGCGTCGTTGAAGATAGGTAAACAGAATAGTTTACGCTCGCTAAATTAGTATGGAATATTTCGGGAAGTTCGGGATATAGGATAATGTTCCCTAATTCCCCAGTTGCCGGACAGTTTCCGAATCCAGCGCTGTCAGGAGCCCTGCCAACCGTTCCCATCAGGTATCCTCAAAACATGATCAAAACTTTAAACAACAATCATCCTATACCTACAATGGCTTCGCCGTTTTTCGTTGACAATTTGTTGCAGCACCAAAAAGCCGCTGCTAATTTTCAAAGCCAATTTGTAAATTCTCAACTCCAGTCTTATATTCAGGAACAGCATCACCAGTTCATGATGCAACAGAATCAGCTGAGGCATCAACAGGCCTTGAAATATGCTGCTGATCTTCAAGATGGCTACATCAATAATAATGATCAGCACAGAAAGAGTTCTATGGAGAGATTATCGTCAGATTTCTCTCCTCATCACAATTCTAGAGGCGGTACTCCGAATTCTGAAGAAGCTTCTCCTAGAATGGACTATGACGAAGATGACGAGAACCATTCTCGTAAACACGAATCAAAAGAGAGAACAAACGAAATCAGGGAATTGAACGAATTGAAGGAATATCATAGTCCAAGAACAGTCAATGGTAGAAGCAGTGCGGCGGGGGATGGAAGAAGTGCCGAGTATGACGATCTGGATAATAAGGAAGAAAACTCTCACTCTGGAGACGAAGAAATATACACGGAGGATTCTCCTTCGAGATCTCCAATCATCAACGGCATTTCAACAACGGTTAAGAGTGAACTGAGGCTATCGCCTAACAATTACGACAATTCTAGATACTACGGAAGTGGCTATCAGGACCGCTTGGAAGATAAAAAGGACTTGCAAGAAGACAGTAGAGGAAATAAAGAAGAATTCCAAGATGAAATAGACGTTAATGCTAATAATGATTCAGATTTAGATAATAGATCGGAAAGAAAAATTCTAAGGACTTCTTGTTCAAATTGTGGTTCGTTCGATTGTAATCCATTTTATCCGAGCTGTAAAAATTATGGAGGTAACACTATTGGAATTCGGAGGCAAGAATTGTTAGAAAGGAGAATCAGCAATGATAGCTTAGAAACTGGATACACATCTCCGGGTAGAATAGAAATGAACGGAGAAGATAGACTGAGGTTCGGTGATAAGGACGGACCCTTGGACGGGATCAAAAGGACAAGTTTAGATATTGGGCACGGTGTTGTGCAAAAACCAGTGTTAAAATTTAGTGTTAGTGCCATCCTAGGGGACCAGAGTAGCGACGGGGAGAGATCTTCACAAGGTGCCGGAGCAAAAGTTGGACACCCTCAAGGTGAGGATCGTTATTTATCATTGAAACTACTAACGTGCCTATAACCAAGTTTCAGAGCAAGCAGCAAAAAACAAATCTGCAAAACTCTGTAATGTAAGGCTTAAATTGTGTCATAAGGCTATGATTTAGTTTTGATTGATGACCAATAACGTTTTCAAACTCTGGGTTATTCTGGGTAAGCCATTCAGAAAAGCATTGGCAGTTATTCAAAGCCATTTCAGCAGATTCACGGTATCTTCCGTCGCATGCCCCATTTTACTCACACCAATAACAAGGTATATTGAGCAGCTGAATATTGTTAATCAATCAAACAATCAACACTCCCTTTTTGACGTCACTTAGGGGAATAGGTTGGCAACAAGAACCCTCCACCGCACTCGATCTTGCGCAAATTAATGAACTCCTCCCACACCATGATCAAATCCTTCATCTCTGCTTCGAAGGAACGGAACGCGATGTGACCCTGATGGAAGAGTGAACAGCGCTCTCTTCGGAAAATTGAAAATCTTTATCATTAGTGATTATAAAATACAGAATTGGTATCGAGTTTTATACGGTAAAAAATTCAGCAAGTTACCTTGAACAAAACAAATCTTACCATAATAATTCGCTAAAATGTGATTGATATGGATGTATTCTTCCAAAAACATATACAATAACGTAACGTGTTTCTTATGCGACTTATTTCCTACTACACCGTCATCTTTTGGATTTTTTTAAAAGTTAGGTAGGTAACTATAGAGAAATTGTTTTTATTACAAAACTTATGACCCGTCGAACATCATCCCGTATCCAAATCAATGATAATTATTA
Source organism: Mystacides longicornis (assembly GCA_963576905.1). Lineage (NCBI taxonomy): Eukaryota > Metazoa > Arthropoda > Insecta > Trichoptera > Leptoceridae > Mystacides > Mystacides longicornis. The sequence goes on from OY756425.1 coordinate 957,661, forward strand.
GATACATAATGCAATAAATCATTAGATAAATTTAATAAAGTTTTTTATGTCGTAAACTGTTTTTAATTCATGTAATAAGTCAACATTAATATTTTTTTATTCTGGGTTAGGTGGAAGTTCGACGGGCGGGTCAGCTAGTAGAAAATAAGAGACTAACAAATTATAGAACTAATTGATAATCTGTCTTCCTCTCCATGTCATTAATCAAATACTTCAGCTCCTCCAATGAATCTTGGAATCACTCACCTATTATATTATGGTCTGTGTTATACTATTGATGAAACGGTAAAATACGATCTAGCTATGTAGTTGAATCTCTTCAATTACATAAATCTTTATCAGTTGCGAATTCCTTGACGGTTCTGCACATGTCAGTTTAAAAAGTATCTACCACATTTATCAAAAACTATTTAAATAATCATTAATTAGATAAAAAAGGGTCATTGTAGGTATTTTATATCGTTTTAATTTTATGCCAAGATTAGAGAAAAGCCAGCACTACCAGCAGTGATTCTCAAAAAAATATTTGTTAACCGGATTGGGCTAAGCTTTTTGTTATTAGCCTTCCACTCATTATTGAGTGATTTAGGCTTGGGCTAAGCTTGGAATTATATAACAACTAGATCATATTTGGACCACATATTTCAAATTTAAGGAACCAGTGGTCGATCAGTTCTCGAAATTCGACCATAACTAATTTAAATTATAAGTTTGAACACTATTGAGGTTCCATTGTCTAAGACTGAGCGAGCGCTATTATTTCACAAATTTCTTTCAAATACAATCACATGGATGATAGTGGATACGTCAAATTTGCCATGTTATTACCTATATTGTACAAAGTTTTTTCGATTATTATTAAAGACAAACAATATTAATATTTTCTCAATTCGGCCACATCAGATAAACAAAATAATATGTGCGTCAATGTCCAATGAAATAGAATCAATCATGATAAATAAAATAGGCATGGCCGAAAGCTTTTTTTTTTCATCAAAGACACTAAATGGTACCTACTCGAACGATCCCAGGCACTTTTCACTTGGAAAATACCTGAGATATTTGAAGTGGTTGGTAGACTAGCTGTTACAACGCCGGCTTTCATACTGTTCCGTGCGTGGTTCGATCCCAGGTGCCAACCTTCTTCCTTTTGCACGACACAAGCTTTAAGTTACTTACTGTGAAAGAGTCAAAGAATATATTTAAGTTTACTTTGAGTGAACAGATTCATTCATATATAAAAAAAAATTATTGACAAGGCCATGAACAAATGAGGAGATTTTTCGGTAAAAACCACATGACATTATTCATCAAATTTACCTATTAGAACAGATAAAAATGTATACCTATGAGTAATAATCTACATCTGAATTTGTGGAATATAATTATTATGATAGAGAAATCAATGAGATTGATCTCTCTGTTTGTGGAAGGCTCCTTCGTGGCTTGGTAATGGAGGCTAATATGATACAAAGTGGCGTCCCCTTGTTGCGGAGACCTAATGGGTCCTTAATAGGCGCTAAGTGAGGCCGGCCATGGGTCCGTGTCTGGAATAACAGCCAGGGAGAGCCACCGACGGGGGAGCCGCACATTAAAGGGCCACAACCACCTATTCCGTGGTTTTCCCTTTCGGTAAACAATGCCTACACCGTATAGGTACCTACAATTATCAGTTACAATATTATTTCATCCCTTGTTACAGGAGTGCAATGGGCCTTTCGGAATATATTATTATCGACAGTTTAAGGTATTATTTTTGAGCTATAGTATAATATTAGGTCTGTAGGTATATGGAACAATCGGAACACATACGAATCGGAAAGCTTTATAATGTCTTTCAAAACCTATGCTACATTATCTGTATAATAATACGTGAAGCAAAAACTTTGTGACCAAATTTATACAAAATTGCACCGACGACGTAGGAGTAGGTATGAAATTTCGTACACTTATAGTTTATATCGAGAAAGAGTGGCGGCGAATGCTTATGCTAGTTTTTTTAAATGTATGCATAAAAAATACATTAAATCAATAAAAAAAAACATACAAACACATTACTACACACAAACACTTCGATGTATTTGACATTGACACAGATGCATATATTCTTTTGTTTATCTGTGGTCAAACTGAGAATAGATTGTTTTTTCAAAGAAAATTGTGAAGTAGCGCTCGCTCAGTCTTTGACAATGGAACCTTAATAATGTTCAAACTGATTTAAATTGGTTATGGTCGAATTTCGAGCACTGGTCAACCATTAGTGTTAGTAATTTCGCCATAATTAGGTACGTAGGTACATTAATATTCAGACCATAGTGATTTCTGTTTCCTCTTTGCCTCCCCCGCAAGGTACACGCCTGGTGAAAATTAATTCAGCCAGGGTATTTACGAAACAATACAATTCGGTGGAATTGGTAATTTTCGAGAAATAACAATAATCGAAATGGGGGGCAATATATCCCTCGCGGATCCGCAATAACATTTTGAAATCACACCTCGGAATGTTCTTTTATTGCTCCTCTTGTCTGTAGGTTGGCTGCTCTTGTTGTTTAGAAAGAGACGGGCATAGAGAAGAGTAGGTACACTTTCTTTTACTGTTATTGTCACTGTCGGAATGAACTTTGATATTCTAATAAATTTTCATGGATTGTTTCTACAGTTACGCTGCGACTATATTGCCCAATTGTTAGATTATTGTTTTCTACCCCTACATTTGCATTACACATGTCTCGAATAACTAATCACTGTGAATTACATAGGTATACATGACGGATTTCCCAGTTATATATTATTTTGTAACCGGTAACATTACTATGCTTTCCATTTTGTTTATAATATGTGCTTAAACGCTTGCATATTATCACTTTTAAATTAATTAATTCTGTATTTTTATATACCTACATACTTACTAGCTTTCCTGAAAGTCGTTGTCCTGTTGTCCTAACTATGAATATTGTATTCGAAATTATTGCATAATGATAAATTGAATTGAAAGTGCCACTGTATTCTTTAAATTCACTAGAAAAAATAAATACACGTTGGATAAACCATACCTACAGTGCCATCTGTCGAGGAACTCGCCAGGCTTTACATCTTTCAGGATTCAGCGCGGTGCGTCAAGGTCGCATCGAATTAAGGGTAGTTCGATGCAGACCGTAGCCCACTGGGGGCGCTAGTATCGACGCTGCGCGGGTCCTGAAAGAGGGGCATGGTTGCGGGAGAGTGGAGCGGGGTAATGCACCTGGATCAATTATATTTTGAATGTATATAATCACTTGCCCGTAAGAATCGGACCAATAAACACGTCATAGAAGATCGCGTCTTTTTCTGCCTGCACATCCCGAGACAGCTATGGCCGCTTACCCCGAAGAGAGACGGGGAAGCGCGTCCACACGTGATTTTCTTACTAGTCCCCCCCCCCCCCCCCTTACTTACTTTTTACTTGTACCTATTATTATCAAAATTAAATTATAGCTTCTTATGACTTGACCACGACTATGCGATCCCGCCCACCCCCTGGCGCCAAAACTGGATCCGACCTTGCCAAAGCGGGTTCCTGTTTTTGCTGTGTGTATGCCCATTCAAATGCGTAGAAACATTATTTGTGCCGATCGGTACCGGTCGGAATCAGCGTTCTTTGTGTTTTCACTCTTATGACTGTAGTATAATTATAATTCATAATGAAAAATAGTTTTACTTCCAAGGATGCGCGAAAGCTGTGAAAAATAACACATGCGACTTTCCGCGTTGACAGTTGGATCATAACCATAGATAAAATGCGAATTATAGGGAGATATCGAACAGCACCAACATTACCAATAAAAAACAATAACTGACACCCGCGTGCAATCAAATATATGAACAGACGCCACGACAGCTCTATGTAGTACGAGGTACCTCTACCTCCTCTGCTATGCTGTGCTCTATTGTTATTATTATGGGATCAGCAAGGCTGCCAACATCAGGATAGTATTAAAGTGAAGATTGAGGTTAGGTTTAGTATTCATCAAACTAAACGTCTAGGTAAATATACCTACAGTGCTAATAATTTTCACTTTCAAATAAATTTCAGACAATCAAATTATCCTTTCATATTATATGATCAGTCTATAGATTCAAGATTACTGTCTGTTTTGTTTTTAATTTTATTTTGTCCTCTTAAATAAATAAATAAATATAAATGACTCTATGCATAAATGTCAGTAGGTACCTATACTCTGCGTAATTTAAGGCATGGAGCATTCTACCAGTCAACCGGTTCCGTCCACTCTGAGTCAGGCCAACCTAGGTCAGAAATTTTAAATGAAAATCATTTATCCGATCGAGATTCGAACCCGGGAACTCTTGATCAGAATTCAATGCCTACGTAAGGCGGTATACAATTAATTAATTGAGTAAGAAAACAACCAATATTTAAGAATAACAATCATGAAAATCCTCATAAAGTAATAGGTAGGTACTTACATACCATAAACAAGATATACCTAATTAAAGTACCAAAGTATGGAAAGGATTTCATGCGACGCCAACGCCATCTATGAAAAATTCTATAACAACAAAATTATTGTTTACCTGACAACCATTGACATTAAAAATATTGTTATCTACGCGGATTCTTTATGGAGTTTTTCGACCTTATTCAGAAAAAAAATTAACATTCAAACATACCTATTATTATTATCAACGTATTTTTGTATATAGATATAAATTACAATTATGAAATCAAAATTCATAGTAGGTACCTACCTAAGGACTGCAGTAGACCTAGTATAAGTTTCCGATGATCGAATATCGAAACGATCATCGAAAGAGGTTCGAAAAAATTTCATACTAAAATGATCGAATGATTCGATCGTTTGATTTTAGAACACTAATTGCACGCTAAAAAGCGCTTAATTGCGTGCAATAAAATTAGCTTTCGATAAAACTCGTACTAGCCCCACAGGACATCGTCTGTCGGGGAAGCTATAGTACTTAATATAAAGGAAACTAATATCACGTTAGCAGTTCGCATTTACGAGGTCAAATCACAGTTTATTGAGTTTAAAATACAGACCATGTTGTCGGCCATTTTATTTTACAACTGCGGCCATTTTGTAGTTAAGCGTTCCTACATGATAATAATATGGTGCATGGATACTTTTTCTCCGTCAGAATACCTACCTACTATTATGATAATCTCTAATATGATTATTACAGGGTACAGATGGGCTGGGGTTGTTGCTAAATGGGAGGTGTCTTAAATCTTTATATCGCTGTGTCTCTACGTGCCCCGACTGCTTAGTGCTTAACCTCTCTCTCTATAGCCCAGGAGGTGTACGGTTGTTACGAGTTAATAAAAATAAAGTGCAGTAACACCAAGATAACATTAGTAGGAATAGGGGAGGATTTTATATAAACTGATAGCCAATAAGGTACAACAGAACTATAAATTTAGTTTTTATTGAAATTTTGAAAGTCTGAAAGTAAACTGAAAAAAGCCATTTTAAATAGTGAATTGGGTCTTTATGCACCGTTCCGTTAATCTTCATGATGAATATTCCGTCTCATTTTAATCACATAACAGGTCAAAAGTGTTCTTGCATGTTAACGTGAAGAAAATTCTATCATGTCTTGATTTTTAATACTTAGGATTAATTTGTTTTCTTCTGATCTTTCAAAGTTATTTGAAGTGGTTGGTGACCCAGCGGTTACAACGTCGGCTTTCGTACTGCGGACGCCGTGGTTCGATCCCAGGTGCCGACCATCTTCCTCTTTCACGACACAAGCTTTCGGTAGCTTACTGTGAAAGAGTCAAGGAGTGTATTTAATTAATCTTTATGTTAATATATAGGAAGAATAACATAAAGCTTGTGTTGTGAAAGTGGAAATGTTCGAAAGCCGGCGACTGATACCACTGGTCTACCAACCACTTCACAACCTATAGATATTAGATACATCTCATTGTCATTTCCTCTTTTTAGTCACTGATGTTGCTGGTCAGCTTCACCTACCACCTAAATTACTCGATTTCGGGTACCTACCTATTGCTTTTCATTTTACACGTTAATTTGGCGAATATTCAGTCTTACCTTGTGTTGTAGGTATATTCTGTCATATCTTGTTTGTTAACATGTTGTAGGTATATTCTGTCATATCTTGTTTGTTAACATGTTGTAGGTATATTCTGTCATATCTTGTTTGTTAACATGTTGTAGGTATATTCTGTCATATCTTGTTTGTTAACATGTTGTAGGTATATTCTGTCATATCTTGTTTGTTAACATGTTGTAGGTATATTCTGTCATATCTTGTTTGTTAACATGTTGTAGGTATATTCTGTCATATCTTGTTTGTTAACATGTTGTAGGTATATTCTGTCATATCTTGTTTGTTAACATGTTGTAGGTATATTCTGTCATATCTTGTTTGTTAACATGTTGTAGGTATATTCTGTCATATCTTGTTTGTTAACATGTTGTAGGTATATTCTGTCATATCTTGTTTGTTAACATGTTGTAGGTATATTCTGTCATATCTTGTTTGTTAACATGTTGTAGGTATATTCTGTCATATCTTGTTTGTTAACATGTTGTAGGTATATTCTGTCATATCTTGTTTGTTAACATGTTGTAGGTATATTCTGTCATATCTTGTTTGTTAACATGTTGTAGGTATATTCTGTCATATCTTGTTTGTTAACATGTTGTAGGTATATTCTGTCATATCTTGTTTGTTAACATGTTGTAGGTATATTCTGTCATATCTTGTTTGTTAACATGTTGTAGGTATATTCTGTCATATCTTGTTTGTTAACATGTTGTAGGTATATTCTGTCATATCTTGTTTGTTAACATGTTGTAGGTATATTCTGTCATATCTTGTTTGTTAACATGTTGTAGGTATATTCTGTCATATCTTGTTTGTTAACATGTTGTAGGTATATTCTGTCATATCTTGTTTGTTAACATGTTGTAGGTATATTCTGTCATATCTTGTTTGTTAACATGTTGTAGGTATATTCTGTCATATCTTGTTTGTTAACATGTTGTAGGTATATTCTGTCATATCTTGTTTGTTAACATGTTGTAGGTATATTCTGTCATATCTTGTTTGTTAACATGTTGTAGGTATATTGTGTCATATCTTGTTTGTTAACATGTTGTAGGTATATTGTGTCATATCTTGTTTGTTAACATGTTGTAGGTATATTCTGTCATATCTTGTTTGTTAACATGTTGTAGGTATATTCTGTCATATCTTGTTTGTTAACATGTTGTAGGTATATTCTGTCATATCTTGTTTGTTAACATGTTGTAGGTATATTCTGTCATATCTTGTTTGTTAACATGTTGTAGGTATATTGTGTCATATCTTGTTTGTTAACATGTTGTAGGTATATTGTGTCATATCTTGTTTGTTAACATGTTGTAGGTATATTCTGTCATATCTTGTTTGTTAACATGTTGTAGGTATATTCTGTCATATCTTGTTTGTTAACATGTTGTAGGTATATTGTGTCATATCTTGTTTGTTAACATGTTGTAGGTATATTGTGTCATATCTTGTTTGTTAACATGTTGTAGGTATATTCTGTCATATCTTGTTTGTTAACATGTTGTAGGTATATTGTGTCATATCTTGTTTGTTAACATGTTGTAGGTATATTGTGTCATATCTTGTTTGTTAACATGTTGTAGGTATATTCTGTCATATCTTATTTGTTAAAATGATGAAAATTACCTAGCTCTTACCTTGTATAATCTATCTTACACTATAGCTTTCCCGACAGCCGTTGTCATGTAGTCCTTACTGTGAATGTTGATTTGCATTACACAAAATACGTTTAAATATGCTTGAATGTAAAAAATAAATAATTTCTGGAAGCTCGAAAAAAAATTCTCCTTTTCTCAAGATTGTCAAGTAAATAAAAATTGTGTTGTTATGGAATTTTTCACATACGGCGTTGTCAGTAAATTCATTACATACTCATTTTATTATTATTGTTATTTGTTATCCATTTTTTTTAATTATTTCACTATCCGAAGCGGAGAAGAATCCAATAAACCAAGCATCATAGAAATCTATTCAGCCGATCTCGAGTTATAAGTGTTCGCACTAACCCAAATTTCTTTTATATTATAGAGATATCCAGCTGTTTAACATGATGAATATTCTGTATATCTTGTATGTTAACATGACGTAGGTATATTCTGTCATATCTTGTTCGTTACAATGGTGAATATTCCGTCATGTCTTTGTACATTAACATGATGAATATTCTCTCTTATCTTATCTTATGACCTGTTGGTTAAACATATTACATTTTATCCTTAAAGTTAACTATAGATATCGAGCCTATTAGGAAGTTTACCCTTCCGCCTTGATCTTTACATCCCCTACGAGTTCACCCCATCCTCCGGGAGCGATTGAAAATGTGTTAGAGAGAGCAGCTCACTCCATATCCTCTTCCTGCACGTCGCAAGGACTATTCGCACAGCCTATTGAGATGTGTTTTATCCCTGACTGCCATGTGTGCACTCCTATGTAAGTGCGTGATCATAGGGACAAACTTATTACCCCGCCAGACTCGTATTAGACAATAACAATTTAATTTCATTCTTCGAACATGAACTCCAGAACTGGAGAAATATTGTCAGGGACGCAACATCAGATTGGCATGACGTCATTACCCTCAGACATGAGTAATACGATTAAAGAAATTGTCCGTCTTATTCTACCTATGTATATACGAAGCTAGTTGTTTTGCAGCAATCACTGGCATATCATCGTCTAAATTTGTCTTTCTTTGTTGGTCTTCAAGAAGCCACTTAAATCTAAGGTATTTCATTGGTGAATGTTTGACAATTTCGGTCAATAAGATTTGTCTAAAAGTAGTCTTGGAAATATGTTTTTCATTGTCTAACAATAATTTTTATGGTTTTGTAAAATTTAGGCGCTAAATAGTTTGCAGTGGAGAAGGAGTAACGCGTTTGTCAATCTCATTTTAGTCATTAGTATACGTTGCATGAAAATATTTCATGGTGCACCTATGTATGTTGCGCAGAAAACCAATTTATCAATTCATGAAAAACCACCGCTAATAACTATTTTTGTTACGTTGTTTTGTTTAATGTCTCAGGGCTCACTGAACTCAGCTTAGTGAACACAATACATTTTTGAAATCTTGAAATCATAGCTTGTGATGTGAAAGAGAAATATGATCGGCACCGGAGATTGAACCCACAACCTCCAGAAAGAAAGTAGTCGGAGTTTTTACCACTAGCCTACCAACCAGATTTCTTTATTCTTTATTTTATTCTTTATTCTTAAAATATTTTTATAGGCCCTTACGGGCACTCGGAATAGTCAAAAACATAAAAATACAGTAAAATGCAAACAATAACAATAATGATATGTAACAAAGCAAAACAATCATGTACATAGGGTCTCAGAACACAATCCATAGAAGTTAAATAAAAGTGAAAGTGATTATTACGAAACATAACATTTTCCCTTTAAACCCCACATAGGGGCCTACAGGGAGGCATCACGAGCTCTCTAGGTATTGCGCTCGATCTTGTGCAACTGAGATTTGTACAAAAAGTGAAATTTAGAAAATTTGAAGTTTCGTGCAAAGGTCGTGGGTTTGATCCCAGGTGCCGACCATCTTCCTCTTTCACCACACAAACATTAAATAGCCTACTGCGAAAGAGTCAAAGTGTGTATGTATTTGTGTGCACTATCAGTGAGTATAATTCGTCAAAAAATATTAGGAACTTAACTTAAAAAAAATAGTTTTGCTATTTTATCTAAATGTTACTTAAAAGCTTATTATCTGCCCCCGTAGACAATTTTTCGACAATTTACTGTCAACTGAGTGAACATATAAAAACGTATTTAAAACAAACAAATACACTTAGATATTATGAAAGTATAAAAAGTGGACAGTAAAAAATTTCTTCCATTGACAAAAATATCGTTCGCAATATTCTAATTATCTAGGACCAGCACGTAGGTATTTAAAAGTTTTGTAAGATTCTGATGGGCCCTAAAACTGTTTTTTTTTATAATCTCGGTTATAGAAATTTAAGAACACCGCGTCAATTCGAATAAAATTATTTTCCATTATAATAAAATCAAATCGTTTTATTATCATAAAATTATCCTGATGGCGAATCCCCCTCTAAAACAAGGGTGAACGAAGAAAAAACAAAGTGAAAGCGGAAATCAGGCTGCGGGGGAGGCTGGGTTGGGGTGTCCTGAGTTATTATGATATCTCGTCAGACGTCAGCTGCTGGACCACTTGGCTGCAGATTGTATCTGGAAGGGTGAGGACTGGAGCTACCCCCAGATCCTGTCTGTTCGCGGACGTCGAACGTGGAGTTGCAATAAATTGATGGAATTTATCACAGGATATTATCAGATTAATCTTTTTGCTTATTTTCAATTAAACCTCCTCATTTGTAATCTTGATGTAAAACTAATAAGGATTGACCAAATCTACCATTTATTTATACTGATAATTGAATTGCACAACTAGACATTTTATGAAAATCAATGCTGTTTCGTGTTCTACGTTTTTCACCTTCAAAAATTCGTTTGTCTGTCTGGCTGTCTGGGAACTGGCATTGTCGTGGTGCAAGAATATACGGCGTTAAAGTTTATTTTTACGGAGTTCGTCAATAATTTCCGGCAAGCAAATGGTCGTGTACCAGTCGCTATTCACGGAACGATGATTATTTAAAGCAAGAGTAGCCATGTGTACAGTTTAATAAAAAAAAAGAAGCAATCATCCGCTTAGAGGCATTTTTCACGCGCGCCTCTTAGGTTGGTTTCGGCTCACTTTCAAAGACCCATACGCTCGAATGCTGCTTTGCTTTGAGATCACAGCAATAAATCCATGTTTCATCACCTGTTATTATGTCCCAAACCAAATTTGAAGCACCTTCGTTGTATCTGGTAAGCATGGAATTAGATTTGTCAGTCTTAGCCAACTCAAACAATATGACAATACATCAATGTATACACAGATAAAAAATAATAATGATACCAACATGTACCCAATACTTGCACTTACTATAATATGCATTGAGTCAAGTACCGTACAGCACCTGAAACATTATGGGGTGTTTTCTAGGGATATTCCGACTATTCCCACCAGATGGCAGCACACCTAATAAGGGTCTAACATCAAAAAATGTCATTCCATATGTCATTCATTCTTTTCGAAAGCGTAGTCGGTGTCTTGCTGAATTTTCTGGTTTTCTCAGTTATGTTGTATAGTATATCCTATATAAATATATTCAACATGAACAGGGACTATTGCACGTTAAGTAACAATAATTCCTACACGCTTTTGTATAATTGTCATAGCGTGGTCATAGCCAAACCTAAATTTGACATTTCTATTTTCTATTAGACCCTGTTTGTCAGTGCTGCCCCCGGTGGCGAAAAGAGTAAAGAAAACAACCCATTATCACCAAATTTAGCGTAGGCAGGCACCTCGCTATTGCGAAACGTCGCACAACAGTCCGCGAACCTCTTCGGCACTACGAATAAAATGTGAATATATTGTTATGTTTGATCTGCCACTATACCTACCTAATACTCTTCAACGACTATCTGCACCGTATAAAATTTATCGACACATAGATGCCGAGAAATTATATTCATGGTTTGATAATACTTACTGTGATTTGGTGTGCTCTAGTAGGTAATTAGGAAAAATCCAGTCCACAATCCGAAAGGATTATAAACCTCTCGTTGGATTGAAAAAAGTAATAACAATCTAGGTATATATTAATGCGTGAAGCAAAAACTTTGTGACCATTTTTACGGAAATTAATTTCGCACACTTATAGTTTAAAATATAGAGAAGGAGTGGTGAATGATAATATATATTTTTGAAATTTTGCATAAAAATAGATTAAAGCAATAAAAAAAAACATTACGCACACTACCTGTAATGTTATGTACTTCATACTCACACACACTTCGACGTATTTGACATTGACACAGACCCATATATATTATTTTGTTTATCTGTGGTCAAATTGTGGTAGAATTACTTTTAATACGGCAAATTGTACAACTAATTATTCTTATAACGCACCTATGCAGCGTCTGCTTAGAAATGCGAATGCTCTGGACGATATAGATATATTCACTACAAATATAAATTATTTAAAGAAATTATTATTTGAAAAATATCACTGAACCGAACTCCCTGTATGTCAGCCATTACTTTTTGTGAGAGAGTAGGCGGTGCGTGTATGTGTGTGTATGTCAGTGTGACGAATGATGTTTAACAATAATAATATTATTTGGGTTGAATATTTGTGGTTCCCAATGCAACTATTTTAAGTGTAAATTTATGTACAAATTTATATAGGTGGGTACTCGTGTATCTACCTACATACTATTAAGTTTTTTCCTTTTATCTTCAGGGCAGCGAGGCCTTTGTGTTTGCTCCTCTTGCATGGTTTTATTTTTGTTTGTTTTAATGTGAATTTGTGATTTTTTATGTCATCTTATCCAAGGCGTAACAAAATGTATAATATATTTTTAATGTAAAAGCAACAATTGTTGCGTAGAGAGAGAAATAAAAATATTAGTATTATTTTTTGTATTTAATAATAATAGAAAAAACTTTGTACATATTAACATTTCAATTTAAATTTGACGTATCCATGTTATTGTTTTTTAAATAAAAATTGTGAAATAGCGCTCGCTCAGTTTTTTAAAAAATGGAACCTTAATGATGTTCAAACTTACAATTTAAATTATTGGTAGTGGTCAAATTTATTAGTATTATAGAAGGATAAAAAGGCTGGTAAAGAAGACTTTTCTATCCAAGCACTTTTCTTTCATTTTCAGTAGATACCTATAGGTACCTCATTCTGTTTCTTTAACTTCTGACCTACCCTATCTTGTGGATGATTCGATGTGATCAATCGAGACATTTAATCATTGGTCTATCCCGTGAGATCTTTCAGCCTTCTTCTGGTGCTTTTAACACTTCCAACATATGAGTCTATCATGTGGTTCATTCCATAAACACTGAACAAGATTTTTTCTTTTAATTTCTTATGAAAATTTCACCGCCCTGGCGAACAAGGTGCGAGCAATTATTCAGGAAGGTCCCGCTTCTCGCTTTCTTACATCTGGAGCGTGGCTAATAGAAGGTGGCAGTCAGCCCGCTGCACGCAGTCAACAAGACACCCCCACCCCACATAGGGGCGCCTCCAAGAAATAAATTTAATTATACGAATAAAAGGATTTCACTCAAGGAGGGTGTTTGTCTACCAAATTATTATTAAAGTAGGTGGGTATGTTAAACCTGCCATGGGGCGACATGAACCTGGAACCTTACCTATATACTCTTGCATTCCAGCTATCTATTAACATTCGCACTCTACTACTTATACGTGGAATATTGGGGAACCTGCAGGGTTATTTGCGAATAAAAAAATACTTTTCAACAATTTTTTTTAAATGAATCTGTCCTCATTAAATGTGAACACAAAAACACAGCCCTTGACTCTTTCACAGAAAGCCACTTGAAGCTTCTGTCGTGAAAGAGGAAGATGGTCGGCACCTGGGATCGAACCCACGACCTCCGAACGAAATAGTACGAAAGCCGGCGTCGTAACCGCTAGTCTACCAACCACTTCGTATAGTCAAATATTTCAGACTTAAGGGTGCTGTGCACCTAAACACCTGCAGCACCTGCAGATAAATTACATTTGGCCATCGACTACAAACAAATTTTTCAACAATATAAAGTAGGTACCTACCTAGGAAGAAAAATAACTGTCCACTTTTTATTTTTTAAATTATGAGTGTCTTTAATGGGATGTTTTTTTTCCTTTTTGTGCCGCTAGAGGCGCCCTTGCTAATCCGGTCTATTGTCAAATTCAATGTTGCCATAGGGGCGATTTACTTCTTCTTCTTCTTATGGTCGCTCACAATCTAACCTCCAAAATATCATTCTAGTTTATTTAAAATTAAACAACTTATATATTATTATACATGATAACTTACAATAGGTTTAGAGTAATCATTGTACATTTTTTACATACTATTAAAAATAAAATTGTTCATCTTTTTTTATATACCTACCTAAATACAAATTAAAAAATACAGAACAGCAACCCTGAGATTTATTCTCAAATTTATGCGCAACAAAATCAACAACTTCTTAGCAACTAATCAACAACTTCTTAACAACACAATGGAAAACAAACTTCCCAACGTTGGCATCACTGAAAAAAACATCTCTACGTTGGCAGCACTGAATTTGACAATAGACCTGATTAGAAGTTCTGCCACCTAGTGTGTATTGTCGGAAGCTCCCCAGAAAACTTCCCATTGTTTGATTTAAATAATTTATTGTTAAAACGTTCCAGTGGACTACTCATTTTTTTCGTACTAGGTATATATTGACGCACTATACAGGAGGTCATAAACATTGCGCAAGATCGAGCGTAATGGAGAGCTCTTGTTGCCTCCCTATGCTCCTGAGTGGGGTGTGAAAGGGAGAATTGATTGATTGATTCATTGACGAAAATTCGTTTGTAGTCGCACGCCAATTTCAGACTGTCTACGGGGCCATTTATATGCAATTTACTTCAATTTTACTTAATGACTCCGCTAGTAGGTAGGTACATACATAACATTGGAAACTGAAATTGAAACACAGAGGTCATCTGTGGACATTGAATCCGAATTTGTATATGATAAATCAATTACCTACCTTTAACTAACCAAATTAATTGATCGATGCATCTGTTTTAAACCACATATTTTCCATTCGAATCCTGTCAATCACAACAACTATTACTCAAACAACTGACAGTTTGTGTCAAACGACAATTTGATTCCATTTTTCGATTTTTTATTAGTTCTTTTTTATATTCTGTTACCCGGGGCAGAGAAGAATCCAATAAACCAAGTGTCATAAAAATCTGTTCAGCCGATCTCGGATTGTAAATGTTCACACTAACCCCACTTTTTATATTAGGCATAGATAGAGATTGTATAGTAATCAAGCTAGTTTTTTTATGCTTTTTGAGTCATTTTCTTTTTTCTAGAACGTCTTTTAGGTAGGTATATTTTTCTCAATCCATAATTCGAATTTGACTCATTTGCACGCATTCCCACCAAAATATTATTTTTTCATACCTACCTATATACCTAATTCATTTTTCATATTTACGGCACAACAATATACCTAATAAAGGTTTCAACTTAGTTTAAAGACTCATTTTCGGGCAGAGTGGGACAAAGCAACTTACTCCTGAACCTCAGATTTCTCTACCTCTATAGGAAATATTATTTTTTAAAGACCTCCACCCGAGATGAAACGTTATTTTATTTTAACAAAACTAAAAATTCTGATTTTATCAATTTGGTGGTGTATAGGTATTAATTATAGCGCAAGCAAATTTTACCTCGGTACGCCACTGCCAGGAGGGTTATTCATGAAACGATCTCAATACGATCTTATACCTAACATAACCTATCCCAACCCCATTGAATTTTAACAAAATATTTTTAGAGTAGGGATCACTTCTGTTTATTCACTCACTAGGCACCTAATTGTGGCATAAAATTAAAACAGTTTTTTTAAAGAATGATACCTAATAATGTTTTTTTTTTTATTTGTTGGCTTATATATTTAATAAGTAAGTAGGTAGGTAGGTATACCTACAATTGTTTTATACATTAATTGTTTCATTGTCACAATTTTAATTTATCATACTGGAGACTGCTGTTGATTGATTGTCATAGAAACCATTGGTTTGGTTTAATCATTCGTATGCGCTGTTCTTCCTCCCATCAGAGTCCCGAAGACGAGGAAGACCCTCTCACACTGTGTTTCTCTCCTTCGAAGCAGAGCTGAGGGACATGGACATGGTGTGGGAGGAGGTCATAAACATTGCGCAAGATCGAGCGCAATGGAGAGCTCTTGTTGCCTCCCTATGCCCCTAAGTGGGGTCTTAAGGGAGTTTGGATTGGATTGGATGCAAAAAAATGCGTGGGTATTATTAACACTAGTGTTGCGACGACAATACTATGTACGAGTTACGGACGAAATGAACAATTATACATATATATTATGATATGCATGCGGTCCTATTTAATTTGAAGAAGTATCAAAAAATGAAGTTGTATTTCCTAGATATTTAGTAGGTACACCTGTCCAGTCGGCGAAGAGCAGGCCAATAATATGAATACTGCAACACTCTATCCACAATCCACCCCTGTGAGGTGGGGGAGGGGTTTATAGCTGGCCCCGCCTCCCTGTGCGCGCGCACACTTACCCCACATCTCGTGCATTCAGGACTATCTAATTCAACCATACTCAACCTGTGGCCCGCGGACTGCATGCGGCCTGGCACACTAATACTGTTTTTAAAATAATAATATTAGGTACCTACAATTGAAATTTTATTTTATTAATATGTATCTACATACCTATCTATAAGAGCTGACTGCACAAGAGAGTTTCTGAAAAATATCTGCAAGGTTTCATATTTATTTTACATCTCCCGTAGGTCCTTTATAGAACACTTGGGTTCATGATTCTGGATCTACGAGTACCTATACTTATATATAAAAATGGAGAGCTATTTTTCGATGTCATCGCATCACGCCTAAACGGCGAGACGATTTTCGCTAATTCTTTTTTGTCGTGAATGCTTTTATCAGGAGAAGGTTCCTATGAAAGAAAAATTAAGAATTTTGCCTGGAAAATTAGAAAATCAAAAAAAACTCTAAGGAAGTAACCTTCTCAGTACTTTCAACAATGTAATTTTTATTCCAAATTTGGAATTGTCAGTTGTTAGATAGTTGGTGCGAATGACAGAATGTCGATGGAAAATATGTGGTTTGAGACAGATGCTTCGATCTAAATTACATTGGTTAAAAGGTAATACCTAAGCTAATCATTAGGTATACAAATTCGAATTCAATATTCATAAGTAGGAGCACAGGACAACGTCTGTCGGGAAAGCTAGTTGTATATAAAACTATAGGAAGGAAGTTATGAACAAACGGTATTCAATAAAAACAAAAATCCACATCAAAAACAAACAAAATTTTTGGAAATTATGGTACAGCGGGGATTAGTCTTATTAATTATTTTTTTGTGTTGTAGGTACTAAAAGGATGTAAATGGTCCCTTTAGTACTTAACATGTCAAAGTGTAAAAAAGTACATACATATGCACACGGAGAGAAATAATATTATGGGATCCTCCAACATGTTCTGATGGGCAAGATAGATGAACAACGTGGGCCTGGTATAGGACGCGGATGTCATGGATTAGTTCCTGATGAAATAGGTTTAAAAGACTTAGTCGTGAATCTTACATAGCTATTTTTGTAAATTAATAAACATAATATAAAAATAATATTAAAAAGATATAAGAAAGAATCAACATACCTACCGATTTTCAGTCGAGGGTGGTTTGGGGGTGTAGAGTGCAAAGATTATGAGAAACCAAATTTAGCTTCTGAATTTGACAAAAAAAATCAAAATCTTTATAGATACTTACTTGTTTGTATCATAAACTGTATCATCCGATATTCGAAACAAATTATTGGGTAATCTATTATTGTCCAACATATAAGGAGTGGGCAATATTTTATATACTTTCAAATGGAAGAGGTTGTATTTTATCAGTCTTTCGGCCTGAGTAAGTTTAAAAATATATGTTTGTGGCCCGACAAAAAAAAGGTTGAGCACCTTTGATTACTTTAGTATGTCTTGTCCTGGGGTATCTCTGGTTTGATATTTTGTAACATGCATTTTTAGTTACATTTTTATAGATAGGTACTATTACAATACCTATACGAAATGTGCTGTATTTTCGATAGATTTTTCTAAAAGCATATTATTGATTTGATTTCATTCATTTTGGCTATATGTTCGTTTCTGAGAGAAAAAAATAAATTCATTTATTTTTGTCTTATTTAAAACAAGGTTATTGCCATCAAACCAACTGGTTACACTCTCCATTTCATTTCATTCTCCATTTCCACATTAGACGATGCCCCCTCATCTTTGAAAAGAAGAGACGTGTCATCAGCAAACGCAAACATAATAATGAGTTTTTTATTGGAATAAATTAAGGTAGATCATTTACTTAGATATGTGTAATAGAACCAGTATGGGACCCAATATAGATCCCTGAGGGACACCGTACTCAATAATCTCTGTGTTAGATCGTACGTTATTAATTTCAGTAGGTACACTGTTTTCTCATTGATAGATATAGGATGTGAAGAATTTCTTTTCCTCGCCGCGTACACCATGAAGGTCAAGTTTACTGAGCAGTATGCCATGATAGACGCAATAAAACGCTTTAGAGAGGTCACAGAAAATACCGTATGTATCATGTCCCTCCTCAAAAGACTTTAAGATAAATTCTACTAAGGAAGCTATTCCATCTCTAGTGCAGTATATGGTTGGATGTCAGAAAGTGCACGAGCAGTTCCGCGACAACCTTTTCTAATATTTTACTAATAACAGGTAAAACCGATATAGGCCTGTGTACTTGTCTATGTCAGATCTCTCCCCCTTATTAAAAATAGGAATTATTCTTGCCATTTTCAGAAGATCCGGAAAAGTACCCGTCTCAAGAACAGGATTTTTTTTGGACATTTTTTTTAAATTTATTTATTACAGAAGAATAGGTCTAGCATGGGCAGCCTTCGGGAAGCTTAGCACTACCTTTCGTAGCTCTATCCCAAACACACTGAAGACTAGGGTATTTGAGCAGTGTGTCTTGCCGGTCTTCACATACGGCACGGAAACTATGACCTTGACCAAACTGTCTTGCAATAAACTGCGAATAGCTCAAAGAAAAATGGAAAGGATAATGTTGGGCATTAAACTGCAAGACAGGAAGAGAAATGACTGGATTCGCAGCCAGACTAAAGTAACCGATGTGGTCGAGACTATAGCTATGCAGAAGTGGAGATGGGCGGGGCACATTGCTCGAATGAATGACAACAGGTGGACGAGGAAACTGCTGGAGTGGAGACCGAGAGGCGATAAGAGACCACAAGGGCGGCCACCAACCAGATGGATGGACGACATAAAAAGGTTCGCTGGACCCCAGTGGATGGCGATCGCACAGGAGCGGGAGGAGTGGAAAAGGAGAGGGGAGGCCTATGTCCTGCAGTGGGCAAACGTGGGCTGATGATGATTATTTATTACAATAATTATAACGGCAATAGCCTTTGAAACAAATACAACAATGTATAAATACAGAAATGGCATGCAAACATGGGTCAAACATCGTTAAAAAACAAATCAGTTGATGCAACAACAAAAATATATAAAATCAAATAAGACAAAAAAGGTCACTGTGCCAAATATAGAATCTAGCAAAATTTTACAGAATACAAGCAGTAAAATAGACAAGTGTAAATAAAAGAATGCAGCTTTTAAATTTGAAAAAGGTAGTACACATAGGAACAATAATTATTGATTAAATTTAATTAAGTAGGTTAAACAGGAAAGATAAAAGCAGTAAGTGGTCAATGTGTTAAACATAATAATATATAAAATAAAATAGTGAAAGCAACAACAACAATACAGAAATCAAGAAAAACAGTCAACATGCCAGATACAGAATGGAATAAAATCAACAGAACACAAGTAATAAAAGAGAAAAGTGCAAATAAAATATATGCAGGTTTTGAAATTTGAAAAAGGTAATTGATTGTTGAAGCGGAATAATTTGATTAACAGGAACAGATAAAAGCAGTAAGCGGTCAATGTGTTAAAACATAATAATATATAAAATAAGATAATGGAAGCAACAACACAAAATAAAACAGTACAGATAAATATATATACGAAAATTAAATTCAGCGTCAGTAAAAAATGGTAAATTCATCGGGCATCAAGAACTAGTCATATAAATTCGGTGAAATCAAAAAAAGAAATTAATTTTAGTGATAGAATTTGCCATAAAAAATATAATGATCCGATCTGCAGACAATAAACCAACCACCTATAAAAAAAAAGACATGTACCAGAGGCAAGGTCTTCGCCAGCCCGGGGCCCAGGGGGGGGGGGCAATTTGACCGATTCGTAGGCTATTTTCTATATGAAGGATGAGGAAAATATGAATTGGCTACATTTTTAAATATCTACCCACCCCCCTTGGCGACGCCCTTGGCCAGAGATCTTGTGAAGTTTTAGTTTTAAGAGTTTTGGTCATTTTTATTATTTCGTCCTTGCCAACAGGAAGGTATTTTAAAGCTTTATTATTTTTGTGAGCTTTTCAACAACTATTGTCAACAACTTGGCTATTTCTACAACATATTTATTGGATTCATTTGCTATTTCTAAATATGTATGTCATTCACTTTAATCGGTTTTCATTTTCACTTCATTATTTTGAATGTTCCCAGACCTTTCAATTTTATTTTTAAAAAATGCTTAAGTACTTTTACATACATACATACTTTTTTAAAGTATAATATTTATTTATCGTATGGTCATAATATGTACATCACACATGTTTACATGTAGAAACAATACAGAAAATTATATTAAAATAAATTACAAACATCAGTTGCAATGGCTTGCAGTTTCTTGTCTCTGTGATGTGAAAATATAAAATGTGTAAATGTAATCTTGTCTCTGTAAAGTATAAAATAATTACCTATACCTAGGTACCTACAAATAAATTGTTAAGATCGAGGATTTCGTCAATCCCGTATTGACGATTTGAATAGATTTCAGATATAATAAACCAAACTATTGTAAACCCTTTCAATCAGTTTGATGAGGGCCTTTAATCGGATCAGACGGTTGAGCACATGGATGAGGGCTCCTTAAGACAACACCTCCACCCTCAAGAGTAATTTATGGAGTGGGAGACCTCTCCGAGAGCGTCCGACCGTCAGGATAAAGAATAACAAGATCGTTGTTCTCAGAATCCCTCTTACACCACATCATCCTACCTATAGAAGGTTTATCTGTCGGATGTTTACCACCTCATACTATTGACTACAAATATTATTTAGAGAGTCTTTGTGGATGCGCAGAACCGAAAATTGGTTCCCTTATCTAGAAGTCACTTGACTGAAGATTAATAATATGAATAATAATATTAACTAATTTATTTTCGTAACGTTCGAAAACATAACAATAATTTTATGATTAAAACATGTATCTGCGTTAACTCTAAAATAGATATTTACTGACATTATTACTCACAATCGTCACAGTTTGTATGAGTCACGTGGTACATGTTGGGTCCATGCCCAGTAGCATAATATATTAAATCTCTAGTATTATTTCTTCTCAAAGCGTCATGTGGAAGAATTTATGGTTTTGTTGAAGTGATTGGTAGGCGATGGCTTTCGTGCGTACAGCGTAGGTACTAAAGGTCGTGGGTTCGTATCCCGGTGCCGATCATCGCCACTGCCACACAACACAAACTTAGCTTGTTCTGAAGATACATAATGACGTCGTAAAAATTCAAGCAATTGTTATTTCAATCATTAACTAAGCAAATTTACGTGTTATTTGAATAAAATACATATTTATTTCCATAAAAAATATTTGTTTTTTTTTTTATTAAAATGGAAAAGAAAGTAAGTGTAAAAGACAGATATTTGGTGTGATATCGACGGAGGAAAATGAATTAGTATGAACAATTGTTTTTCGAGCAATTTTGTTGTCACAATATTGGCATTTTAGTATTTTGGTGTATCCTACATATTTTATCGTCACATTGTATAGGTGAATTGTTTTTATCTGTAGGTACTATTGCATACACTGTTTGATACTGAACCTCCTTTAGGTGTAACTTGTGTGATATCTGTTTCTGTTTAAAAATTTTTTTGTATTTTTGTTCTAGATGGTTATGGAGTTCACAATGGCGGTGTTTTCCCATTGCCAGGGTTCTCCCTGGCTCCAATAGCCAAGCCAATAGCCAGCAGACCTCCCACCTTCCCGCCACATCTGCACTCCCTCCTGGCGCACTGTAGGCAGCATCCCTATCTTGCAGGTAAACTAAACTTATTATATAATCTGAAACTCTCTTCTCTAAAGTTGAGATGGTTTGAGCATGTGGAAAGAATGGATGCAAATAGAACAACAAAGAGAGTTTATAAGGCTGAAAGGAAAGGTGTAAAGAGGCGCGACCGTCCGAGAATGGCGTGGATCGAACACATCACTTCTCGATTCATCGCAAGTCAGAAGTAAGAGAAATAGGAGAGGTTCTATGAGAAATGGTATATCGGTGGAAGAAGCGAAAGAAGTGTGCTTGGATAGAAATATTCACTAGCCCTTCTTCTTCGCCTCGCTGATTCAGATTCGCGATCCACAAGGCCAACTCACCCGACGCCTGATTCCTGTTTTTTATTAATATTTTTATATTTCAGACCTTTATGAATTGAATGGCCTAATTGAAATATTATCAGAATGTTTTCTTAAAGGATTCTACGCTCCATTTATTTCATATAGCTTCGCTAATACGTATAATGTTTATAATAATAATATCTGCCTAACTTATTCCGCAAACAGGCTTTGCACAGTGTGGCTGTAGTCGGGACAATGGAGATGAGCTGTTTTGATATAATTGGAACATCACACTCAACACCTGATTATACTTTTTCGTTTAGTGTAATTCTAAACAACAAATAATAAAGAAAAACAAATTATTTCTACATAATGTTGTTTCTCTCTAGTACTGCACTGAGTCTTTCCACTCATTTTACATCTCTCTATTTTGAATTGCTTTTAAACAAATGGTTAAGTTACATAATTTGTTGTCTTCTGGTTCATCGTAGACCCTATTTCTCCTATCCTACCCCATGTTTCCACCCTCCACCCTATACTATCCTATTTAGGTATTTTGGTGTAGGTAGGTACCTACTCTATCTAAATAAAATTTTGTATGAATTTTTTTTTATATGTTTTTATTGATGTTTGCTGATTATATTATGTATTGTGTGTATGTGTTAGTGTGTATTGTATATGTATGTATCTGTATTTTTATTTTATCATATGTGGTTGGATGTTAGAGATTGCTTCGGCTATAATCCCGCCATTGCCACTTGTTTATACACTATTTTTTAATATGCATAAAGAATAAAATAAATAAATAAATAATATTAATGTGAAATGGGACGAAGGCGTATGAAGACTTGAATGAATCTTATATTATAAATGAAAGTCGGGTTAGTGCGAACACTTACCTATAACTCGAGATCGACTATACAGATTTAATTTGTTAGATTCTTCTCCGCTCCGGATAACAGAATAAAACTATCAAAAAGTTGAAAAATGCATAAGATAAATATACAAAATACCGAAACTGATTAACGTCGGTAGCCTAGTGGCAAAGGCTCCGACTTCAGATCAAGAGGTCCCGGGTTCGATTCCCGGTCGGGTCAGAAATTTTCAATGTGTTTTTTCGCTTGAAATTTCTACTCGGGCTTGTAATCCTGTCTCAGATTAGACGGGACCGGTTGATTGGTAGAGAATGCTTCAAGCATTAAGTTCCGCCGGCTATACTGACAGCTACCTATGTATAGAAGAATGTTATTTATTTATTTATTTAAAATATGAGATGGACCGGATTTCCTAAAACGTTAATGCCATCAATAAAAAAATGTATAACAACTCAATTTTAAAGTCAGTTCAATTTTCGTAGAACGAATCATCTTAAACTCGATTGAATTCGCTTCTCGGGATCGTAGTGTGGTATCGTTGATTCCTCGTAGGGTGCATGCAGCCCCATTTTTATTAAATCCAAAATCAAAACAACATATTGTACCTATTATAGGTACCTATTATAATACGCGCCATTGTTGTTTCACCTTTTTCGCGCTGACAATAAAAAATCTATTACACAACAACTCAAACATTCCGTACTTGTACCCGGCCCTGAGCAGGAGTCGGTAACCCAAGGTAAAACGGAATATAAGGCATTAAATAAAAAAAACTGTGAGATTTTGTTAATCATTTTACGAAATCCTTCTTTTCTTCGTAAATTGTCATTATCATTACCTTTATTATGATTTAGTAACAATATACCTAGAATTTCATGCACCTCAGAAGGCGAGCTAATCGCTGTATAGCGGTGTCTTTCAACTAACTTTTACAAAGGCCTAATGCTGATCATTCTTATGCATATGCTGTGTATAGGTAAATTCTTTACTGTCCTGACACTTTCAAGTGTCTGAATGACTATGCGTAACTTCATGTTGTGATGATCCTTGGGAGTTTGTCTTCTCGGTCATCTCCTCAATAATGGTATGTATACGAGGCCTCCTTTTCGTTACACGTGTCCCGTCCATTTTGAAAAACTTTTAAAGAGAGTTTTTAGCAAGTGCCTTCCTCCTTCGATTGTTTGGAGAACCTCTTGATTCTCTTTCTTCCGGCAAGGAGTTACTAAGGAGTCTTCTGTAAATTCACATCTCAAAAGCTGCCAGTCGCCTTTCTCCTCTTTCAGATTGGCACTAAGTCTCACAGCCGCGTACATCGAGATACTCCATACGTAAGTCTTGTTAAGGAGTCTTGGTTTAATATCGATAATGTTGGACATAACTATTAAGTGAATTAGCCCTTGCTTGATAGATATCGAATACCTCATCATAGTCATCAGTGGCACTACCAGTAGCCTTGGCTTTGGTCTCCACTCGTCTTTGTTCACTGCCGCTCTCCTCCAGTTCGTTGTTTCAATCGCTCTGATTTGGTCCTCCGTGTCATCCAGCCATCTTCGTTTGGGTCTGCCTCTACTCCTACGACTATCGGGTCAGTCGCTTATAGGTTCTTTTTTCGGATACGATAATCACTCAATCGGCTGATGTGACCCAAACATTCCGATCTGCTCACACAAACGGATTGTACGAAATTGGTTTCGACATAATAATAATATAGTCCCTGTAGATATTGATTTAAACTTATCTATTGTCGTTTACTGCTCCATAAACTTCAGTATTTTTGTTTCAAATATTAGCAGGCTATTTTCACATATCACTTCTTGTCAAGAACTAACATTTCAGCTCCATTTACACACAACGACAGGTATGGAACAGTTTTATATATTGGATACCCACGACTGTCAAATTCGCTCTTAATGACGTATTTTTTTAGCTAATAGGTATCTACTTGTCGGAAAAGGTAGTGAACCCCTGAATGTTTCAATGTTACCACTTATACAATAAACAAACGATATACAATATAAAAAAAACGTTTAACAATAACACTTACGGACTAAAAATAATAAAATTGACTGCCTTTTTTAACGTTTCATAGTTTTGGGATTATCCAAAAAGATAATAATTCGCGAGAAATCCACAGATAATAAAATGCGTGCAACGATAGGAATTTATTTATTATATCACTAGTACCTACCTACACAAACCATAGACAAAAAAAACACCATTGTATTCATTGTTATTAGCGGTATATAAATTTATTGGAGTTTTGGTGTTTTTTTTTATAACGATCAAAACAGAACATAATAGGTATACAATGACCACACCATACAGAATGTAGGTATAGACAAAATTATCCGAATTTTATTAGAGTATAGGTACCTATACAAACTTTTTTTAGATTTTTTTACCCAATAAAACTCATATAAACACACTATTTATTTTATTAATACTGCTCTATGGTTCACTTCTATTGACTGTTAGATTCTAAATAATACGAAGTAGGTACTTACCTATACGCCTTCTATTAGCAGAAAACTATAATAAAATTGATGTCAAGATTACACCAATTTTGTTTTTGAATTTAAATGGTTATTTTTTCAAGTTGACCACTACAGACTATATAGGACCATTTTCTTGTTCTTCTTCTCTTTCAACCACTTGTATATTTATAGTTCTCCAATAAGATGGCCAAATTCATATCCCCGGCATTTCCCGTAATGGGAATATTCAAAATGTCTCAAAAGTTGAGACATAAACAAAAACGAATATATTCATATTCTGTCGCCAAATACATGACAGCAGTCGCAGTCTTTAAATTTGGTTGCTCTCTTGTTCTCAATAATTTCCAACTTATCTCTATATCTCATTCATTATTATTAAATATCTACTTCTTGTATACATGCGATTTTTTTGACATGTTGAACATGTCGAGAATTCTCATGATTAGGAGTTTCGGAGACTTAAACATTACCACCTAATGGCAAACGTTGTTAACGTAAAGTGATCACACTAAGTCAGCCTTCGAAATAACAGTAGAAGACGGTCGTAAGCCCGTAGTGGTTTGTTGTATTTTTAAACATCGAACATCAGTAATGAATTGTTAGAGTCATTAGTTGTTACATATTCGATATTCAAAATGTTCCAATATTTCGAAAAATACGACTTCCATTAGAATTTGACCACCCAAGAAACCTGGTGACCATCAATATTGTTAATATAGGTATTTTTTTATTGTTTATCAGAATAAGGTTTCATCACCATGAACTCAGGTGCCCTTGAGAATATGAATTTTGCGAACGACTGCAAACGAATTTTTCGACAATGTAGAGTAGGAAGAAAATTTACTGTGCACTTTTTCATATTTTATAACATAGTGTTCTTGTTTGCTTTAAATAATCGTTTATTATATTATGTTCCAGTGGACAGTTCATTTTTTCGCACTCAACATTGACGTAAAAATTCGTTCGCATAATTCAAATTGTCTACAGGGGCAGATTTAAAGTTCTTATTTACCTTTGTATAACTATAAAGTCTTTTCGTCCTTCCATTGCATAACCTACTCTTAAAAAGGAATAATACAATTATTTTGGATTAATCTAGAAAGTGCAGGACAAATTATCTTCAATACATAATAGGTATCAAAATACTGTATTACCTATCTAAAGCGATATAATATAACGTGTAGGTACCTATTTGATATTTTCTAAAACGATAATTCTACTATATAGGCATTACAAAAAACGCTAACATACTTGGGTTAAATTTATTTCTCAGCGAACGGGTGGTCTTAGCTGAGTTACAATAATTAATACTGCCATTCTGAAAAAAAAAAATTAAAGAATTTTTCACGGATTAGTTTATCCCAGATAGGTACCTACCTAACATCTAAACCCACGAAACCCCCTTTATTCGGATTAATTTTGAAAGAAAAAAAATGTAATAACAATGTAGGTACAATGAAACCGCTTTGCGGTGGTCTTCCAACTAGGTAGGTACACTACAACCCTTTGGCATTACAGATTTTTTTTTTAACTTAACTGTTTTTTTTTCTGCAAGCTATTTCGCAGGTAGGTACTCAAGTAACAGAAAAGAAAAACGCCTGAGTAGGTCTGATTTTTAATTAAAAATTCAATTACGAAGCTTTCGCAAAAATGTGAAGAAAATAATATGAAATTCTAATAGGTAGGCAGGCACCTGCATTACCTACAAGTTGTACCTACCATGGCCACCTTTGCTTAAGGGAATTTCCAAAATACCGATGTATGTATCTAAATTTCTACATTCATCAACAAAATCTCTAATATAAATTAAAGTCGGGATAGTGCGAACACTTATAACTCGAGATCGGCTCTACAGATTCTTCCGGTGTGTGATTTATTGGATTTTTCTCCGCTCCGGATAACAGAATAATTAAAAAAAAGTTTAAAAATGGATAAGAAATGACATAAAATATAATATTAATGTTAGAATGGAACGAATTTCATGAGACGCCATCTTTGATAAAATCTAACAACAAAATTATTGTCTTCTGCACCTGCACCATCTCATTCTCGCATACGTAATTGCCATTCTTACAGCAGCCCATTTCACACACCTTACTTTGAATATAGAATAATAAATAAAAAATAAATAAAACTTTATTGTGAAATAATTAATTGAAAAGAATTTTTTACAAACACTTTAAAGATTCAAAGGGCGGACTTATCCCGAAGGATCTCTTCCAGCCAACCCAAGAATAATCATTTGTAATTTATACAAAAATACGTTTAAAATATGTATTTGTGTTCTGTATGCTGGAAAAATATTCCATTAAAAACTAGTGGTAGACCAGTGCTCGAAATTCGACCATAACTTATTTAAAGTATAAGTTTGAACATTGAAGATTATAAAGGTTCCATTGTCAAAGACTGAGCGAGCGCTATTTCAAAATTTTCTTTCAAAAAACAATGACATGGATATTGAATAGGTAGGTACTATCGATAGGCAAATTTTAAATATGTACCTACAAAGTTTTTTTCTATTATTATTAAAGATAAACAATATTAATCTATTCTCAATATGACCACAGATAAACAAAAGAATATATGCGTCTCTGTCAATGTCAAATACATCTAAGTTTGTGCGAGTTACAAATACATAAAATTACAGTAGTGTTTTTTATTGATTTAATCTATTTTTATGCAAACATTTAAAAAATATACGGCATTCGCCGCTCCTTCTCTGTATAAACTATAAGTGTGCGAAATATTATACTTCTCCGTCCGCCCTTTTTTCGTAAAAATGGTCACAAAGTTTTTCCTTCACGTATTAATATATAGATTGTGTACCAATGTTTTGAAACTTAATAAATTGTTGACAAGTAAATAAAAATTGTGTTGTTACGGATTTTTTCTTAGATGGCGTTGTTGTCATCAAATCCGTTCCATACTAACATTAATATTATATTTTTCGTGTCTTTTATAATTATGTTATTGGAGCATCATAAAAATTTATTTACTTAGCCGATCTCGAGTTATAAGTGTTCGCACTAACCCGACATTCATTTATATTATAAGATTTTTTTTTAATTTTTTATTTTATCTTTTAGTTGGAGGAAACCCGTCAGGACCTGTGTTCATGGCAGGCGGTGGAGCCGGGGCACCCTTCCCATGGGCGGGTGGAGCTCGAGGGAAACCCAGAAGAGGAATGATGAGGAGAGCCGTCTTCTCGGACACGCAGAGGAGAGGCCTGGAGAGGAGGTTCCAATTACAGAAATACATCTCCAAACCTGACAGGAAGAAATTAGCTGAGAAACTAGGATTGAAGGATTCACAGGTAAACTTCATTATTCAGAATATTAAACCTTGATTCTGTCCATTTTATTTTCTTTGTACCATCAGAATTCGTTAAACCAAGTTTAAATCACTTGCAGCATTAGTTTTACTTTTTTTTCCAATGTGGACCTTCATCCCATACCAATCTATAAAGTAAACAAACTTTTCAGTGAGTTTTTTTTTTTAACTAGAGTTGTGAGTGTGAAAATCTCTCCGCTGAAGATGGTCGCTTAGTCGGCCGAAAATATATTTCGGAAATAAAATTTATCGTAATACCGCAAAGTTTGTTTTCGTTATAGATTGGTACTTAAGTAAGTATAACAAAGTTACAAATAATGTGTTGAAGAATCACCTTCAGCCCATATTCCTTAGTCATTAGAACTTTTGACCTATTTGATTTGACACCTGTCAGATTGAAAAATTTTACTAAACCAAAACTGTATTTTTTTCTAAACAAAAAAATGAAATTCTACGTTAAAAAAAATATTAAAGTAAATCTGAGCTCACTCTAAGCGATAACAAATACACTTTTGACAACTTTCACACTAACAAAGGGTTGTATCGTATGGTCGGCATCGTTATTCGAACCCACGACCCTTAGTAGCTACGCTGTTCGTACTAAATCCTTCTACTGAACCCCTAGGCTACCAACCACCTCAAAAAGTATTAAGTATCTTATCAGAATAACCCGTGACATTTTTACTAAACCCAAGATTCAATCAATTCTACAATCCTCATTAGCTTCTATTTAACATTCCTTGAATTAGATTTTTACGATGAAGAAATTTTGTTTTAAAATTAATCTTGGCTTAGCATGAATCACCAAGTGAATATTATTCTTACACACTTTTGAAATATTTCACACTAAGCAAATAATGCGGTCCGTACGAGGTCCAAGACCTCTAATGTACGGCGGCTCCATGTCATATGGTACACAATATGTAGTCATAATATCCTTTAATTTTAATAAAAAAAAGTTCTTATCCCTCACATAATATGTACGTATTTTCCTGACTGCTTGCCTATACATACGTTCTAGATCACTTCCTGCTCAACTTTAAACTGAATGTTTGTGTGTGGGTGTATGTACCCGATAGATTAGACAAGTGAACATATTTCAATAAAACTTTGGTGATCTATTCTATTAATATCCGGGAATGTTTAAGTGGAGTATGAGTTCAATACCACTCCTTGGAGGGTAGTTGCAAGTAGAAATGTTTAAAATGTAACAAACATTGCATACCTAAACCAGGAGTAAATTATTTTTTATTCTGGGTCAAGTCGAAGTTCGACGGGCGGGTTAACTAGTTAATTATAATGATAATCTCGGAAAAAAAACTTTTTAAAAAAACGTCTTCTTGTTCCTTTGAATAAAGCTACTCCTGTTGTGACCATGAGTTCCAAATATCTCTAAAAGATTTTCTGTAAAGGAGTTCTGCGAGGTTTCGATAGTTATTTTAATTCGAATTGGTTGGTTCTCTAGCGGTAACAACGCCGGCTTTCGTACTGTTTCGTATCGGAGGTCGTGGGTTGGATCCCAGGTATCCCAGATCCCAGGTTAATGGCGAACGTTGTTAACGTAAAGTGATCACACTAAGCCAGCCTTCCAAACAACAGTAGAAGACGGTCGTAAGCCCGTGGTGGTTTGTTCCATTCAAAAATCGAACATCAGTAATGAATTTTTAGAGTCATTAGTTGTTAGATAATTCTTTGGATCCCAGGTGCCGACCATCTTCCTCTTCACAGCACGCTTTAAGTAGCTGTGAACGAGTCAAAGAGTGTATTTATGTATTCACTTTGAGTGAGCAAAGATTCATTGAAAAAAAAAAATACTTCTATAAGCAACAACTATTTTATAATATTTAATTTAAATATCACAAACAACTATATTTTACGGACATTTTTAACGACTCTTTTGATTATGGCATCCATCGCATACACACACACACGGTAATTTCAGAATAGTTTTATCACAATTTGCAGTTAGCGAACAGTTTTAATTACGCAGGTTTTAAATTATTAATAATAATTATAATACATAATATAGCGAATGGAAATTGAATATAGGTCCGCCCCACGCGGGGGCGCCAGGTAAGCGGCTACCCGGCGGGTGAGGCGGCCCACCTCGGCCCGCTCGGCACAGCGGGATAATTTAGAATCCATTAAATTGACACCTACAAGCAAATTAATACGAAACGGGGGGATTTAATAACATTTCGTAATTATACAGTGGTGGGATTATTTTGCTGGCACCTATATAATCACATTTTTAGTAATCTTACGAAAAACATTCCCCAGTTTTTTTTAATCAATTTATGGCCTATGTACTGTGCCACCTTAGATAAATAAAACTTCTTCTTTTTTTGAGAAGATTAGGTTGGTTGAAAGAAATTACCTAAAGCAAACAATACGCGAAACGTTTGTTCTGTGAATTTAAAAATTTTGTTTTCTGAAATGTAGAAGAATTCTAGAACAACACATCTAGTATTTTTTTATCGGTCGATTCGGAATATTTAAAGGTACCAGATTGGACGTGACCAGTTTATACAGCATCGACTTATTTATTGAAACGACTTAAATCAGCAACCAATTATTGTTTTCATTAAACTTTTTTGTCACTAACCTAATCGATTACACTGACATTAGCGTGTAATTTGACCACAAAATGATACTACATATTGTATTATTCTTTAAAAACTTAACCTTGAAAAAAAAACTTATATTGAAGAATCCTAATCATTCAAAAACTTTATGAAAATTTTCTGCCGCGGTTAACGAAAATGCATAGCGAGATAGATTCTTGGATTCATGTGGGTGAATTGGGTACTTATTTTATTTGATTAAAAAGTACTATAAATTTTAATGAAAGAATATTTCACAAAATTAACCACAGGTACATATGAAATATGTAACCTTCATTAATTTAGTTCACAGCTGCTTTAAACTAGCTTATTATTGAAACTGAAGAACCTTGACATTTTATTTTACTCATAAAACGTGAAGTATATGTTCGAAATCGTGTTATCACAGAATCATTAAGAATAAAAAAAATATAGGTTTTATACTTCGCAATCAGTTAAAAATGGAGGAGACTCATGGAGATTTTGCTTATATTCATGTATTTTTATCTATAATTAATGAACTTATGTATCACAAAATGACTTCACTTGTTAATCATAATATTATGATTTATTGATTCTCCCCGTTCATATAATTATGGAAGTTTGTTCAAAAGCGCTTACCAAAGAGAGCTGAGAACCTGTTCTCGATTGTTGATCGACGGGTTTTCTAATAGAATTTTTGCGAATTTCTTCTTTAAGAAATCATACGAAAGTCAGAAAATTTCTATTAGAATTATATCGATCGACTTTGGAGATCAGATCCCTGAGCAATGGTTTATGTATGACGATAGGTACAAGATTTTCAACAGTCAACAACACAACTCTGTTTTATGTTTCATTATATTAACCGATGCATTAGTTTGATGGATAGTACGAAATAATTTCACCAGTGTAAACAATCTGTGCGACCCCCATAGCGCTCCCAACAACAAGTTAGTAATAAAAATGTGAAATTCGTAAATTGATGCCGACGAATTCGTGAAAAATGCCTTCATTTATTATTGTCCGTCTCGCTTTACCCGGGAGCTCCGTCTCTTTCTCTCCTACGGGATCTTTCAACGGTTTCATCATTCTTCCTCCCCTCGGCCGTGGTGGATGTCAGCAGCAGTCGCCGGTGATTTTTAACAGCAACGTGCCAACTCGCCCCACTTCCCCCGCAGATGTTGGACTCTCTGCCTGCCTTCCTGTGGAGCCCACCTGAAAACTTTACACCCGAAGCATATTTTGTTATTATACCGCCGTGGGATGCAGAGCAAAACTGATAATTAAAAAAAAATATCAATATTTATTTAATCTCAGTGCAGAAAATTGGCACTGTCCCGCTACAAACAGCGAACATATAGATTTCAAAGGTTTTGGCTTGTATTTCGGATTTCAAATTATTCATAATGGTATAAATTATTATTATGTAGGTACATGCATTGATTAAAAAATATTACAATATTTATAGGTACGTGATACTTTTTTATAATGATCCCGTTTCTAAATCGCTTACACATATATGTAATATTTTAGAGGCTGTTTCACCAGTAGGTGGAGTAACATATTTTTAAATAACGGCTTATAAAAAGACGGACCACCACCCTTTTCTTTCCATGCATACTCTTTGCTTTCTCCGACAACATTTGTCCAACATTCCTCATCAAACTTCTCCTCTTTCTTTTACTTTTAGCCCGCTCTCCGTTGAGGACGGAATCTATATTTTTAACATCCACGTAAGAAATTCTAGATATATTTATACTTCTATCAGCATTCATTCTGTCAGCATGAATAAATAACGTCAACTCGCATGCTCACTTTCATCATTGTTGGGTATACCTTCCTTAAACAACCTTCCCGTATATCTTACGAAGAGTTTTCATATCTACTAAATTCCTCTCTTTCCTGCTTCATATTATTAATAAGAGTACGCCCTTAAATTAATAATTATTTTATTTTATTTTATCCCACAATAATGAAGAGGTCAATCTCCAATACAACTCTGTTATAAAGCCATTGTAATATTTTTATGACGCCCTCCTAAGGGTGCTATTCGACGAGGCGGTCACGTGAGGGTGAGTGGGAGAAAATAGGGGAGAGACACATCGAGGAACTCAACGGAAAAGCCGCCAGGGGGCGCTTTTAAATGCTGTAAGTAATTAAGATGGCGGCGATGAGAAGCCAAAATGTTTGTTTGAAAATGTTGCGCCTGCAATAGAAGTGTAATCATTTGTTATTATTATTATTATGGGGCAGTGAGCTGGGGTTATTATTATAACAGGTTCATCACGTTATATAACGAATATTGAAGAACCGAAATTCCATGAATAACGATTTTGAAATCTATGACCAAATATCATTTTATTTCTAACGAAGTCCGTCTCAGCAATTCGTCGTATTACTGAGACAAACCTTGAAATATTTTGATTGAAAACGTGTGGTTCAAATTTAATATGTTTTATCATTTTCTGAGATATTTGGAATAATATGTGAGTGGTCTCATATTTAAATTGACAGTTAGTTGTTGTTGTCCTCACACTCAACCTTTTAAATAGCTGTGATAAGTAGAAGGTATTGTTTATTTATCTTTCCTTATTAGAAAAGTAAATCTCAAATTGACTTACCAGAAAAAATCGGAAACATACTAAATCTACTGGGTGGGTATTTCACGGCCAAGCTCCAAAACAAACATCAAATAAAATACAACCTTTATGTAAATGCGCGTATTTTAATCACTGCAAATAGAGAGCGAGATCCGCCCTTGCCCCTCGCCGCAATTCAGCCGAACATCCCCTTTTTATTTTTTTTTATAAACGAATTGAATTAATTCTTCCAAGAGCCGTCGAGGCAGTATAAAAATGAGCCACGGGGGATGGCTAACGGAAGAGACCACTTCTGCCGTGGTTCCGCCATTGGAGGGGATTGTGGCACTAATGATTTTTCTAATATATATTACAATATCAAGTCAACAACAGTTGTTGATGTTGACTTGTTAAAACTCTAGTTATTTTATCATTTAGCCTGCTTCTTAAATATGGATGTCCATCAGCTATATCTGTCTCCAGTTCTAATATGTGAGGCTGCTTGTATTTTACCAAATTCCAAAATATCCTCAATGCATTTTATTTCTATAGGCTGATCTGAGCTGAGGGATTTTGAAATGATGCGGGATGAGGTCATAAACATTGTAGAGCTCTTGTTGCTTCCATATGTCTCCTAAGTGGGGCGTAAAGAGAGCTTAGATTAGATTATCAGGGCTTATTCCAGTTGAGCCTGAAATTCTGAAAGCCGACATCATTGTAATAAATAATAAATAAAAAAAATCATTAGAATATAGATGACTTGTATTATCTATGAACTTGGAGGTAAGTTGAACTTACGACTCACTCTGGCTAACCAGTTCTCGTAATAATATCCATCTATGGTTTTCTAGAGGATTCTTAGCATTGAAATAATCATTATTTATGGTTTGATTGGTTCTATGCTTGAGGCCTAGCTTGCTAGGCTCTGCTTTTCTGAACCAGGTTTTTCTCTTCAGCATTTCCTTCTTTCAGTCGAGACTCGAGATGTCCCATTTTTCAGCCACTCCAGATTTTCGCCATATGACTGGATCTGAATATCTTCATCAGCCACATTTTCGAAAAACTAAACCACCCATAGTTTTTCAAATCAGCCCCACAGAATACTTCGAAAAGCTCCACAGTCCATATAAAACTTCTGTGAGTTTCTCACTTAGGTACCTACGTTAGTGAATAAAATTCGGTATAGGTGTAAAGTTAATATGTAACAGTTTTGGACGTAGGTACCTAGTATGTTTTTGTCGCTCCCCTAAGCCATATGAAATTTTGTTATTCTATAAAATAGTGGTACCACTTTGCACAGTTTTGAGTTAATTTTGTTTTTGAATACATAGGAAGTTTCGGAAATAGTGTCACTCACCAAACGTTGGCAACACCACAAGCTCTAGAAAATGACTTTTCGATACAGTCGACTAACATTCTACCCGAAAATCAATTTTCAATATCATTTTTTATCGTCTCCCTAAACGACTACGTAGGAGCAATCAGAGGTCACTGATTGGGAGTCCCTGATGGAGGGGAGAATCGGGATATTATGGAGTGTTTGGAATCAGAACAGCCGCCCTTCCCCCAGTCCCCCAGCAGGCCGCATCACCCTCCATGATATTATTAGATTTCAATATAATATTATTATCACTTACAGATCTTTTTGGACGATCGTTTCGCTTTGGTTTTTATCAGCACTTTTCAATGGGTAGGCAGACGGTACCCCGCATACGATTATAAGAATGTATAAAGGTATTCTTTAATACACTTTCACGATCATCGCCCAAGTGGCGGGGGGGGGAGGGGGTATTTTTCCACACTTTATTTATGCTAAAACGCAGTGATTTAAAATAAAAGTAACATTATTTGACTATTATCGATTAATCATTAAAATAATTTAAGTACTCCCCCCCCCCTCTAGACAACTTGAAATTGGCGTTCGACTACTAACGAAATTTTTGTCAATGTAGAGTGCAAACATTGAACTGCCCACTCGAACATAATAGCTTATATACAAACAAGTATTTAATTAAACCAAACAGGCCCTAGACACTTTATACATTTTTTTTCCTATTCTACATAAATTCGAAATTCGGAAATTGGTTCGCAAACTCCAAACTGTCTAGAGCTCCTCTTCCCTTCCATAGTATATCCATTTTTGAATAAGTATAGATTCAATAAAAACGGTTTTCTTTTACTACCCCGTTTGAAACATAGTATGAATGGTAAAATTAATAATAATACAAGTAATAAAAAATACTTGATTTAAAAAATGGATCCTTCAATTAATAGATAATACTAAGAATATTATGTAGGTTAGACAATTTTATTTTCCGAAAAAACACTAAATTTAAAATGAGATTGTTTCCCACGAGAAGGAAAACTAATAGACAAGCATATTTCATTTTCCACCAATAAGACAAATAATCATAGACAAGATTCATTTTCCAATAATAAGACAAATCATAGACAAGATGGGTAGGTAGATAGGTATAATTGTAGTTTGTATGAGATACACAAGCGCCCCCTGTTTTGCGATATCATGTATCAATTTGGCAAGACCATAGACACGCCGCACATGCTGATGACAGATTCACTCCCGGCAAGATCACTCATTACACTACATACCTACCC
This sequence comes from Mystacides longicornis, assembly GCA_963576905.1. Lineage (NCBI taxonomy): Eukaryota > Metazoa > Arthropoda > Insecta > Trichoptera > Leptoceridae > Mystacides > Mystacides longicornis. The sequence continues at coordinate 994,455 of OY756425.1, forward strand.
ACATCTTCCAAACGATATCTATTATATTACGTGAACCCTTGGTCAAGCGAATGCAGGGGTTTGAAACCGTTGTTAACGCAGGCAGTGAGAACACGAATATTGCGAAGCAATAACATTGCTTTATTCTTGATATAGACTGTTATTCTGAAAAGAAAAACAGACGATTGAGTTGCGTCGTATCCAATTTTTATTGAGACTTTTGACATTTCTGTATTCTGAAAATGTTTTATCCAATACATTAGTTGCGTAACTACTGGCAACCGATTAAGTTCTAAGCAAGAGCTTCTTGCGTTGAGTTGGAACGTGAATTTGAGAAGACCACTCATTGACTGGTATTCTCAAATTCACGTTCCAACTCAGCTTAGATCGCTATTGACTTACAGATGACTAATATAAAAATGCAAAATATATCCCATAGCTGTATTGGTTCCCACATATTTTGCATGAGGTTAATTTGAGAATAGCACTCATTGACTGGTATTCTCAAATTCACGATCCAACTCAGCTTAGATCGCTATTGACTTACAGATGACTAATATAAAAATGCAAAATATATCCCATAGCTGTATTGGTTCCCACATATTTTGCATGAGGTTAATTTTTTTTTCACGGATAATGCCAATTACTTCATCTAATTCAACTACAGTTGTGTACCCCTGGAACTATCCACCCTTGCGTGCGAATGTTTGCAATGTTAAGTAACCCCAAGTTTGCTAACAGATTCCAGTTTAATATCGTGTAGTTAGTTAAGTGGCGGGCATATACGTGTTAAGTGAGTTGCCTACCTCACATACTGGGCTCAGTCCCAGCCCGGAGTGTGTGTTAATGCTATTATCAAGTTACTAACTGCTCTGCAAATATATCAATCAACTACTAAATGTTGCGTATTTCTTCTCATCTACCCCCTAAGTATCTACCTCTTGCAAACAATTTTCCCTCAACTCTACATAATAATATACCTAATATTCCCAAGGCCGCGCATATTCTTGAAAAATTTCTTAAGGCCTAGGAGCAAGACCTAACCAAACCTAACCCGAAAGATTAAGGAGTTTCTAATCGGGATATTCGGGAAGTCAGCCCGTCGGATTTGCAAACCATATTGTAATTTTATTTGAATAAAGAACTTATTATAAAAGAAATCATTCTCCCTTTACACCCCACTCAGGAACAACAAGAGCTCTCCATTGCGCAATGTTTATGAAGACAGGGGGGGGGGGTCACAAGCTCCTTGAACCCCTCCCCGATGGGGTCGTTATTTCTTGCGCCTATGTGACCTATTGGAGTTTAAGTAATGAGACGGTCAACTGGTCAACCTCACGGTCCCTATCTATATTTTTGATTTCCTGCCTCTTACAGGATGCTCTAAAAACCAGCAAATAGATCACAGGTGTTATTCTTAGCCGGCAAACCCAGGCCACAATAATCTGATACTTACGATATTAATGAATGAAACCTGAAACCTGGACGAGCAGAGCCCGATGAACAAGATTTGACTCTTTTGAACCGCGTTGTACGAGGCCAATTCTCATCCAACTTGCGGGCTGTGAAGGAAATAGAGGATTGGAGACGCTAAGTTCTCGGAACATATGAACCATAATTAGTTCACGCCCCTCACTTTGTAAGGAGGGAAAAAAGAGAAGAAAGCCCCACAGGTACTGGTAAAGTTTAAAGTTTCCATTCATGTCAATCCCGAATCATTAGCCTTTATAATCGTAATAGTATCGTCTCTTCACAATTAAAATGACTTATGTGTACATTTTCGTATGTGCAATAATATTAGATTCACGTAAACAAAATTGGATGTGATACCTACACCATATTGTTTAGATTTAGAAGGAATTTCAATTATAATTCAGTTATTTATCTACATACTAATTTTCTCATGTCATTGCATGAATCGCAGACTTCACGTTTGATTGTAATGACCGCTGTACCTTGTAATTATAACTTATTAATTGCAGCAATTTTAGACACAGTAAAGAGATCCATTAGAGAGGTGGTTAAGCAAGACGGGTATCGACTAATAAGCAATATGCCTGTTTTCGCTTCAATAAATAGTTATTCGCTTAACAATTGATTTGTGTCGCGTGCCCCACAAATGATTATGACTGGATAAATAATAATCCTCTACAATAATAAATAATATGACGGGATTAGTGCGGGGTGGGCAGGGGCGCCAAGCACCGTGGGGAGGGGGGAAGATGCGTCCTCCAGGACAGAGGGATAAAAGACGGAGAGAGAGGTAGAAGAATGCAGCGGGATAGAAGGAGAGGGGTGATGTGGAATGGACTCGACTTTTGGTCGATAAGTCACAGATGTCTCCCGACACTTCTAATCTCTTAGTCGACTGGATTGTCGAGAATAACATCTATCTATTAGATATTTAGACGTACCTACCGAACCCACTAGATATAATATGAACGTCATGCGCCCTGTGACACTGGACTAAAACGGGCTTCTCTGACAGTATTTCCCACTGACTGGTTCCTACATAAACCATAGATAGTGAGACTCTGCTAGTTTTTTCGTATTTTATTTTTAAAGCTTTTATTTTATTCAAGGCCAACATATAATGAATCTGGAAAAAGTTGGATTTTAGGTAACTTACCAAATACGCTTTTAACAATGGGACGTTTAGACGCCGACTTTCGTAATGAAGATCGTCGACTCAATCCCTGATGTCGACCATCTTCCTTTTTCACGACACACGCTTTGTTTTCTGTTAAAGTCATCAAAATTGTGGTATTTGTTTTCACTTCGAGTGAGCGAGTTTAGTGATTCATTAAAAAAACATATTTCACACTGAGCATAATATCTTGTGTAGTGAAAGATATATATCAATTTAGGCACCCAAAATGAACACAATTACATGTTGACATCTTTCACAGAATGCAAAGAGGAAATGGTCGGCATTGAGTATTTGAAAGCTTAGGTAAATTCGATTTAAAAATTCATTACTGATGCTCGATTTTTAAATGAAAAAAATCGCAACGGGCTTACGATCGTCTTCTACTGTTATTTCGAAGGCTAGCTTAGTGCGATCACTTTAAGTTGACAATGTACGTTACTACGTTACCTTCTTCGATGGCGCTACAGCTCAAATCGAGCCTTGGCCTCCTAATATACGTTACCACATGTTTAAATCTCCGAAACTCCTAATCACGAGAATTCTCAGCATGTTAAGCATCTCAAAAAATCCCATTTATACAACGAGTAGATATTTAATAATAATTAATGAGCTATGGAGCTAACAGTTGGAAATTATTAAGAACAAGTAGAGCAATCAAATTTAAAGACTGCGACTGCTGTCATGTGTTTGGCAATAATTTAGAACTTTTTTCCTGCTAACTGCAGGTATTAAACAAAATTCAGTTAGATAAGGAAGTAAAACTGTTACAACAAAACCTCGGTGTTAATATGAAAGCTATCCGTGATTTTCGCCATGGCTGATGTTTTCCTCAGCCAGCCTGTTCCTACCTTCACACCAAAGACCCCCCCCCCCCCTTCAGGGAGCGTCACTACTCTTTTTATTACCCCTGCACTCGTTGGCTCCGGCAGTAAACCGTCCCTTGATGTTCCTTTTATTGAGCCTGCTCCTGAAGTTGGGTATGTCCTGGATACTTGACAGCAACGACAGCTGCTTTTAAGTTATACTTAAAATGAGTTTACCATTTTTTTATTGCAATGAAGTGTCAATCAAAAAGTGCATGGGATTTTTCAGAATGTGAAGATTGTCGAGATATATTATGTTGGTTGGAAATTTCAATTATGAACGTTGACAATTCAAAGTGATTGCACCTTATGACCAATAATTGTTTTCTCAACACAAACCGTAGGTAGGTACATAAGTATCTACAGGATATAATCGTATATCGATCAAATATGATTGGAATACTGGAGATTCTATGTTTTGTTTCATGATTTTTGTTTGTGTCGTTCTGCATCCTTAGAATAAGTTTTTGACGATCGAATATCGAAACGATCATCGAATGAGTTCCGAATAAATTTCCATGCAAAATGATCGAACGAATCGATCGTTTGATTTTAGAACACTATTTGCACGCTAATAAACGTTTATTAGCATACAATTAGCTTTCGATAAAAAAATGTTTGTTGGTGTCTCGAACAAATAAGTAAATAGGTACCTATGTATGATAAATAGATAGATAAGTTAAGTTTTTAATTTTAATTTTCGTCGGTAAGTCGATAGTTGCTATGACAATTAATAATAACAGGTATCTGCGGGATAATTATATCGAAGAAATAATTATTGTCTTACCTACTTGATCACACGTTCCTACATAAAACTGTTGCTACGTACGGGAAGAAATATCAAAATGTCCACAGCCCCAAATGTGGTAAAGCAAAATATAAGAGACATATTATATCTAACTGATTTATACGACAATCTAACAATTAATGTCCCTTTTCTTTGCCTGTTTTCCAATACGAATATGTAACAACTAATGACTCCAACAATTCATTACTGATGTTCCATTTTTAAATGGAACAAACCACTACGGGCTTACGACCATCTTTCATGTTTTTCGTACGACGGTGTTTTCAATAGGTTTTGCTACTGTTTATAAATAACATAATTTCAGCATACCTATATCATTTCAGCATAACTATAATGAAATTTCATTCTGAACACTTAATTTTGTCAAATTATTTAGGTACATGGGCACTAAAATGTTCATATACATGAGAAATATTTTGTGTACTATATACCTTATTCCGTTTCACAGCTATTATATAAATAATAATTGTTGATTACTTGTTTTATTCCATTTGTTTCTAGATAGAAACACCGCGTCGTTTCAAAGTATCTGGGCTCACCCAAAGTGCACTATTAATAGACATCATTCACAGAAAACAAAGCTTCTGTTTTGAAGGATGAAGTTCGTCATCACTGGGAAACGAACCCACGACCCTCAATACGATAGTCGGCGTCGGAACCATTAGGCTACCAACCACTTCCTATAATAAACACTGCGTTGTTTGCGTGCATTGGCATTACAAATTGACATTAAAAGTATCCACATATTATAGTTGGGCATAGCAGCATCCTGTTTGGTACCTATCTATTATTTATTTTCCCCACTGGCAACACTGCCCTCTGCATCCTCCCATCAGCTACACCTACAACACCGTCCCTTTCTTCCTCCGCACAATTCTTCTCGTATAAAATAAAACCTACAGTGCCTGAAAGAAATTAATCGTGCCACATTGATTTTACCGAGGTAAGTATAGGAATCCTATCACAGATTACATGGCATCGAAAGCGTACATGCCTAACATTCACTCTTCTGTCACATTTGCACAGGAAATAATTTAAAGCTAATTGTAACTTCCTCCTCTTTTATTATAAACCTTGTGGAGCTGTTTGTGCCACCGCTTCAGCCTGTTGAGACTTTGAATGCCAAATGCCTCTCCATGCATCGTCTGCCTTGCCTGAAAATCTTCATTCATCAGGGATGTATTCAAAGACTATAAGGGAAGTTTTGGCCACATTTAATTCACATGCTCATTCCATTTTTTTACATTAAATTCATATAATCGATGAAGCAGGGAACAAAATATAAGGACCAGTTACGTACATCCTTGAAATAATAGATATATTTGTTAGGCAATAATGTAGTCCAGGTCCTGTAGCTAAGGGTAGTTTGGGCTTCTTCAGCCCCCACCTTGCGCCATCTGCTGGCCATCGATTATACGAGTATTAAGATGACTTGGCGACGAATTTATTTCACTGCTCCGACCCTGACGCGGCCCTGCACACGCACAGACAGACATCCAATAATTATTAGACCATCAATAATTATTACAAACATATTAATTTGCTTGTTGTTTACTCCTTATGAAGGTCTTGGTTTAGCTTCGGCAAGAATCAGTCTTTTTACAGCTCTCACCTTTTACACTCCAAAACTCTGCATGCGGTCCAAATCCATAAAACACATAAAATAAACACAACTGCAAAACAATCACCGAAGCAATGTATTGGGAAACAATCTCAATAGACAATAGTCTATAAGATATTGGACAACAGAGCTGAGGGCTTACAACCTCCTAGGCCAGGTTAAAAGCGCTTTCTACTCCTAGGAAAATTCGCTGTTCTCTGTTGCCAATTGTCATTTCGTTGAAACTTGCAGGTATATATACAGTGAGTGGGGAAATATTTCAAATTTTAAAGATTTTCGAGGCTAGCGACATCTAGTCGTGGATTGATGCAATACTTAGACTGATTCTGTAAGGCTTTTTTCAAATGGAGTTCTATGTGAGGGCCATCTGTTGTAATGTAGTGGAATAGTGGAAACAATTTATCAACTGAAAATCCAATTTATGTTTCTATTTTTCTTCAATAGATGTAAGCCCTCAGCTCTGTTGTCGAAGATCTGATACACTCATTGTCTGTTGAGATTGTTTCCCAATACATTGGTTTTATTACCTGTGTTACTAAGAAAAATCCAGTCTTCAATCCGCGATGATATAAACAATATATAATCACCGAAGCAATCGAAATGGGTCCTCCCTCATTAAACCATTATCACCTCACCGTCCGTCCACACAAAAACTTCTTCAAAGCTGAATTGAGGCATTTCTTCGCTTTTTTAATACTGCGTCTTCTAAGGCAACCCCCTTCGGGATATCTGCCTGACCCCTTCGGGAAACGGCGTGATGGATAAAAAAAAAGGAAAAAAAAGTCTTTCAAGGGACGATTTGTGCCATTTTGTCAATATTAAAAAATATATACCAATTTACAATTTCTGGAGATAACTACCAAAAACCTATACGAATTTGATATTTTTTTGCTCAATTAAAGGTGAGTCTCATTCGCTTATCACATCCATCATCTGACTGACAAGTTTTTTTTTTATTGGACGAAATTGCAACAATCTTTCTTCAATTATTTATTTTAATTTATTTTAAAGACCTCTACCCGAGCTCGAATGGTTTTGATTGCCTTTAATTACGCAAAAAATCGTATACGTTTTTGGTCATTCTCTCCAGAAAAAGAGTATACCTACTCTAAAATAATTTACGAAGTTTTAAATGGATTGATGCCAAATCACCCGGAATCGAGTGCAGAGCTAAAAAAATGGATTAATAGTTTTACAAAATATATTACAGTTTGTTGTCTATTTCCATCACAATTTTCTTTCAAAAATAATGACATGGATACTATTGGATACGTCAAATTTGAAATATTGATAATATGTTCAAAGTTTTTTCTATGGTTATTTAATACAAAAAAAATATCAATCTATTCCCAATTTGACCACAGATAAACAAAAGATCTGTGTCAAATAGTATCAAATACATCGAAGTGTGTGTGAATGTGAAATACATAACATTTCAGTAGTTCGCGAAGTGTTTTTTTTTATTTATTTAATCTATTTTTATGGATAATTAAAAAAAAATATATTAGTATTTCCCACCCTTTCTCTACATAAACTATAAGTGTGCGAAGTTTCATACTCCTCCGTCCGCGCAATTTTCGTAAAAATGGTCACAAGTTTTTCCTTCACGTATATTAATCACGTAATACACTTATAGATTACAGTTGTTTAATGATGGGGCAGTAAAATTCCAAAATAACCGAACCTGATGTAAGACTACAATACAAGTAATTATTCCATTATGGGATATTTTTGCTATTCTTTGTCCTAATGTGGTCATAAACAGAGTATTGATTGATTGATCGTCTCTTAAAATTATGAGTGTTCGTTCAATTCCATTTATAACCGAAGTCGATTTGATCTTAAGTTATTAGCCACTTTAAAACCATCACAAACATTGTAGTTCGAGTTGATATTATTGTACAAACAATATAAAAGCATAGGTATTATTCCAATACAAATATTGGTGCACATTATGTAGGTACCTAAGTACTCCGATGCAGGGTTATACGGACAGTGCTATTAGCGCCAACTTATTGTATGAGTGGGGGAGTTCCCCGCAAAGGAATTGTCAAACTTTTAAACGGCGGCATCTCCCCTAATCCAAACACTAGGGTTAGCGATCAACCCATAAAAACATCGAATTAAAAGAAAAACAGTCTTTCTCAAATAATATTCATGCATTATTGAAGTGTTTACAGAATTTGATCCAAGCTCATCAATATATAAACCAAAATGTTTGGCATTTCTTCCATTGACGTAATTTTGTTAAAATTTACACTACTCTCTCATTTTCTAGACACATAAATTTAATGTTATTCTGTGTGCAAAGATGAAATATTTGTTGCTGTTCTTATATGAAACAATAATCAACCGATTGACGGAAACAACTTCTTTTCGATTAAATTAAAGATAAATAAATTAAGTATTAAATAGGTACTTAACAAAATAAATTTTACAAAATTAATGATAACATCAAACAATCTATAATATAAAAGAAAGGCGGGTTATTGTGAGCACTTAAAACTCGAGATCGGATAAACAGATTCTTCTGATGTTTGATTTATTTGATTTTTCTCCGCTCCAGATAATATAATAACTATTAAAAAGCTGAAGAATGCATTAGAAATACTTAAAACTTTAAGTATAATATTAAAGTTAGTATGAAACGGATTTCCTGTGACGCCAACGCCATCTATAAAAAAATCTATTACAGCAAATTTATTGTTTACCTGATGACAACCATTGACATTAAAAATATTGATACGCAGATTTTTTTTCGAGCTTTCTTAAAATATGTTTTAACATTCAAAGCTTAAACGTATTTTTGTATAAATTACAAATTTGAAATCAATAATAATCATAGTAAGGACTACAGGACAACATCTGTCGGTAAAGCTAGTTGTAAGTTAATAAAAACATTTTTGATCGAAAACAAGTAAGCACCCCTATTAATCACGAATCTCGGATTGCAAGTTGGCCCAAGGCAGGGAGGGTCAACCGGCGAGTGGCGGCCCGCTGTCGGTCCCCGTGATGATGACTTCTGTTGATGACAGTTAACACGCTAAGCCGAGAGGGGCGCTTCACTTTATTACTTGCCAGTATTTATTTATTTATTATTATTATAGCGGAATATACCTACTTACTTAATCTTTTCATTGTTTAATGCGCTAGAACAGATTTCTTGCACCGCTTAATTAAAATATATTTCTGCTAACTGGAGCGAACTCATCAACATCACGACATTTCATCTTTTCTCCTGGTTCCTCAAAGCTTAATTCACTATCACAGTGAATCTAATATTTAAAAAAAGAAGAAGAAAAACATTACGTTATTTTGCAATTTTAGCAAGAAACATGCCATATTATGTTTTGAGATCTTTCACACAAAGCGAGCTTGTATTGTGAAAAAGGGATAGAACCTTGAACGAAAGTCGTCGATCGAACCGATAGGCTACCAAACACTTCTATATATATTTGAATATATAAATTAAGCGTAATTCTTACAGCATAGAAACCAAACCTTGTTTTACAAAAGATTTTGTACGACGATATAAGAAAATGAACAAGAAAAAAATAAGAGAAAAAATTTAATGAAATTTTCATATAGTTCGTTTTAAGTTTATTTACTGTGTTTTTACGGCTTATTAAAACCTTTGACATATTTCCATACCATGCAATCGTTAAATGGTTTTGGTACTGGCTAACAAGTCCTAAATTGAATTCATTGATAATAATTATGATTGCATGACGTAATGATTGGTACTGCAGCCTTATTCTCGTAGAGCTTGAATTGTAATCTTATCTTAATATGGCGGCTCGGAAAGGATCGGACCAATCAGAGAAAAAGGAGGGGTGTCATGATCGTTCCACGATTGGCTACATCGTATTGTAGACACTTCCTCTTTCTCTCTGATTTGTCCTATCCTTTCCGAACCGCCATATTAAGATAAGATTGCAATTCAAGCTCTACAAGCAAAGAGTTCCATAAATCTAGAAGAATAAAGCTGCAGATCGATAGTCCAATGATGAAAATTCTAACTTTAGTGTAGCGTATTGCAGATCGAAGGTTCGTATCCAATCGTTACCCTCTTCTATAACTTAAATGTAAGTGAATGATGTTAACAATGAATGAACCTAAATTCATTTTTGAAAATGCAAAAAAAAAATGAAAAAATATTTTGTTTTTTTTAGGTGGCCTTCGGTGATTTATAGTTCGATTTATTATTATTCAGAAAAATAAAATAAATTATTTTGCATTAATAAACATCATTGTCTTTTTTACTTAATTGTTCAGAATTGACCAGAAAGAAAAACAGCTATTAGACGAAATAGTTCTCAGCTGAAATCTTTGCTGCCATTGTGTATTTTTATAATAAGTGTTCAAAATAATTAGTATTAAAAGTATTTAAATATAGTGTTTAGAAAAGCTCTCAGATCCATATCTGCGATCAAACGCGTGTAATACAAGTGATTTGCTTGTAAAATTATTGATTCAAAACATTGCGTACGGACGCACGTGGCGCGAGCATGTCGGCCACGTGGCTCCTCGTCACAAGTGTGCGGAGGACCTCCGTGCGACTGCGGCGTATGGTTTTTATTGCCCTGTTTCCTATTGTTGATCTCCATCTGGTTCTGATCTCTTTCTACTTATTTATCTCTATAATTAATTCTCTTATTTGTCTGGTCATACATCAAGATTTAATTATATTCATACCGGAACAATTGGATTAGCAACCAAAGCATTTTATTCTTAACCTAATCAATATTACAATATTTACTTTTAAAAATTTGTACCAAACTGGGTAGGAAGAGAGAAGAGATCTCTATAAATAAAGTTTTTTTTTCTTTGCAAAGAAGGTCATGGGAGCTTATTATGCCCCTTTTGCTTCCGGCACCGCAATGGGTAGGTATAGAGAATGGCCCTCCGCTCTTTTCTATCCAAGCAGACTTCTTTCGCTTTATCCACCGACATACCATTTCTCATACAACCTCTTCTGATCTGACCTTCCTTGAGGACGGAATCGATGTGTTCAGTCCACGTCATTCTCGTCATTTTCCTTTCAGCCATATAAAATCTCTGTCATTTTGTTTGGATCCCTTCCTTCTTGTTTCCACATGTCTAAACTATCTCGAATTATTAACTTTCTTCTTTGTCACAACACTAACCTATACCATACCACATTCCTTCCTAATATTCTCACTCCTTTCCATCCACATTCTTCGTAGAGTTCTCATCTCTACTGCTTTTATACTACGTTCTTGATGCGGTGCCTATTATTGTACCTCGTCTCCAGAGGCCTTTTGCAGAGTGACAGTGCCTCTTCCCGGCTCCTGTCCTTAAACGTCTTTTTGAATGACTCCGAAAGATAGGTCCTAATAGAACAGTAGACAAATTGTAACCTAGAATACCTCTTGAGCACTGATGTGAAGAAACTAATCCTCCACATGCAGATAGTATCTGTACATGGAAGTACTAAGAGTTCCATATACTTCCGTGTTCTCCTCAGAGGTGCCAGGTGCATCCTCGATTTTCAGGGCTAGGGCAATGGGAATCTGTCCCTACAGAGCCCCACATTTAGGGATAAGACTAAAAGTCACGCTGAGATTGCCTATAGGATCAAGGAGGCTTCGTTGGTAGTTCACGAATATTCTGGTACGGGTCAATTATATAGGTAATTTCTTCTTCATGCATATGTTATAACGTTTCATTTGTTTTTTTTTTCCACAAGTTTCGTAAATTTCAACTTCTAAGTCGTCACATATGATGTGAAATGTTATCTAACAACTAATGACTCTAAAAATTCATTACTGATGTTCGATTTTTGAATGGAACAAACCACCACGGGCTTACGACCGTCTTCTACTGTTGTTTCGAAGGCTGGCTTAGTGTGATCACTTTACGTTAACAACGTTCGCCATTAGGTGGTAATGTTTGAGCCTCCGAAACTCCTAATCATGAGACTTCTCGACATGTTCAACATGTCGAAAAATCTCATATACTTACCTATACAACAAGTAGATATTCAAAAATTAACGAAATATAAAGAGCCAGCCTTCGAAACAACAGTAGAAGACGGTCGTAATCCCGTGGTGGTTTGTTCCATTCAAAAATCGAACATCAGTAATGAATTTTTAGAGTCATTAGTTGTTAGATAATTCTTTAAGATCTAGTCCTGAAAAAGGGTCACAAGAATCTAGACATAATTAGATGTGAAATATGCTTACAATCATACAGAACACAACAGTAATCTGACGGACTCTTTTCTATATATCAGCATTCCCAATATCTCTCTTTAGGAACATGCTACTCCTAGAATGTCTCTCGTAATTACAGTGGGACTGTCACTAACAGATAACCATAATCATTTCCCTTTCACGCGTACACCTCACATATATCACCGTCTCTTTTGCACATTATAGAGCGGGTAATTCTTTTTCTTCCGATTATAATAAATCCTTACACCTACCTAATACTTGCGTCTCTCTCGCACATATGAGCGTCATTCCGCCACACATGCACAGGCGTCTCTGTCGCACCCTCTAGATGTCGCTATCTTTCAGTGATAACAGTTAGTTGTTCGTCTGTTCTTGGCATCAAACATTTCTAACAAACCCTTCCTATATACTCAGGGATGAAGTGCTTAATTCGAACAAGCGTTTTAGAATCATTGTCTAGACCTAGACCAGTGTTTCTCAATCATGTGTGTTTAAGGTACACATACCTACATAGTACATAGCAAGTATTGAAATTTAATATTTATGTTACCTTATCAATTACCTACCATCAACTTAAAATTTTCTACGTACCTACCAGATGCAGCGTTCAGAATCAAATTTTTGTTTATGGCTGGATGCACAACTAACGATTTATCTGTACAACTTGAACAATTTATTTGTCAAATCTTGGAGATAATTCTGCCGGTTAGTGTTATCTAAAAAATCTAAAAGATCAACGATAAATTGATCAAACCGATGGCAGATGAATTGGTATAATCAAACGTGGTGCAACACACGCGAGAAGATCGATCGGTGACGACGATGGAAGATAAATCGCACCAATTATTTATACAAAGCCGAATCCAGCAGCCCGATTCACGGAAAAGTTTAAGTCAAGTTTAGTTCGAAGTTCGAACGAAGTTCGATTCAAACTTTTGTGAATAGGGCTGCTGGTAATAATAATTATTGTAGGCGGCGACTATCTACAGTCTATGTACCTATTCACGGAGGGTTTGAATCGAACTTCGTTCGAACTTCGAACTAAACTTACACTTAAACTTTTCCGTGAATCGGGCTGCAGCTTTGACGCCAGGGGGAGAGGGGGTCGCATAGTCGTGGTCAACCACAAGAAGTTATAATTTAATTTTGTTAATTATAGATACGAGTAAAGAGTTGGTATTTTATTAAAAAATGTAAGTAATATATAAAAACATTATGTTTAACAATGGGAAGTTATCTGGGGAGTTTCCGACAATACACACTAGTTGGCAGAACTTCTAGTGTGTTGCTAAGAAGTTGTTGATTGAGTTGCTAAGAAGTTGTTGATTGAGTTGCTAAGAAGTTGTTGATTGAGTTGCTAAGAAGTTGTTGATTGAGTTGCTAAGAAGTTGTTGATTGAGTTGCTAAGAAGTTGTTGATTGAGTTGCTAAGAAGTTGTTGATTTTGTTGCGCATAAATTTGAGAATAAATCTCAGGGGTGCTGTTCTGTATTTTTTAATTTGTATTTAGGTAGGTATATAAAAAAAGATGAACAATTTTATTTGTAATAGTACCTATGTAAAAAATGTACAATGATTACTCTAAACCTATTGTAAGTTATCATGTATAATCTACATAATATTTTAGAAATGTTTTTTTATTTGCCTTTGACAATACTTTTACCTTATATGTGAACATCACGCTCAAAATACAAATGCTACGTCAGATATTAATATGCCCAGAGCCGTACAAAATGCTGGAGAAGGTTCTTAAATACAATTTGCTGCATTAACTTTAATATATTTAGAGCTATTTAAAAAAATCTATTTTTTTAGGATCTTCATACAAATTTCTCAAAAAGACATTAAGCCATCTTTTGGAAACAAAATTACTCATGTAAACGTTGAATGGAATCTTGGTATTACGGTATGAAAATGTAATAAAATAATTGTAGATTGATTTGTTATACATATAAATGTTATTCAAATCTTATTATTCTCAATAAATAAAGATTTAATGAAAAAAATTGCAAAATGATTCCTCCATTTTGCAAATTTGACAGATAGCGCAAATCACCCTCTATGGGTAGAGAGCCTAATTAATTATCGTAGCTAAGATTCAAATCACAGAGCTATCTCTCTCTCTATGAAAACTTGCAAATTATGTCGGTAGGTTCGTATAATATTATGAGGTCTGTGAAACAAAAATTGTAAAAGTGTCATTCTTCTTTTCCTGTGCTTATGTCAGTTATAGAGGTCTGTTAAGCAATGGGAAGCTAGACTAGAACCTGTTTAATTACCTACCGATCAAGCCTGACAATCGGAATCAAAAACGTAAAGCAAGACGGGTATAAGCTAGTAATATATAAGTTGTTTAATTTGAAATAAACTAGAATGATATTTTGGAGGTTAGATTGTGAGCGACCATAAGAAGAAGAAGAAGTAAATCGCCCCCGTTGGCAACACTGAATTTGACAATAGACCGGATTAGCAAGGGCGCCTCTAGCGGCACAAAAAGGAAAAAAAACATCCCATTTTAATTAGTGGTTCACCTAGACCCCCCCCCCCTTGGAACCGCCCTTGTGACCTTTGTGTTAATAATATTCAACTGATATTATCGGTCTAATTTTATGAAATTCCAATCGATCGGCGATATTATAAACATCTTTTGGATTTAAAAGATAAATCGTTTGTACAGCACACATGTATAATTGATGACCAATATTACAACAAACTCATAAGATACATAATATATTTGCTTGTTAATGTGAAATCGTAGGTACATAAATTGGCAGTTTATCTGCCGATTTATTCGTACGATTTATCTGCGAGATTTATCTTTACGTGTTCCCACTGTAGAGATTCATCTTTACATATGTGCATGGCCTGCTAAAAGCAATGAGATATTATACTAAAAGATCGTTTTTGTGATTGTAAGTAATGACTGTGACTGGAAATGACGTAGACAGGTTTAGTATGAAGGTGAAAGGAAATTTACCGAGTCATCTATGTAAATAAATAAATATATGAATATTATTAGGTATGTTTTATTGATATTCGAATTAAGCAGTATCTCAATCGAAGCGGGGACTTTATCAAAGAGATAACCGTATCTATATAAAAATGGAATCAAACAGCGGAGATATGCAGCGTAATGAGATAATGGAATGGGGGAGGGACTTTGTTTGTCTGAAGGCTGAAGGTAGGGGGCACATGAAAGGCCCAACTAGCACAGGAAGGTATTAGGGCAAGTGGCAAGGACAATGATGAGGTAAAACACCCTACGCTTTGGGTACGATAGTCTCTAATGGGACTCATAGCTGAAAGCTTTAGCTACAAAAATACACTACTATAGGTATATAGTTAGTTTTCTGGAAATATATTGCCTCGTATTTTCCACAAATAAAACACAAAATTACATTATCAACTATACTCTATTTCTGGAGAGAATAACTAAAACTTATTGAGCAAATAAAGGTAGGTCACACCCGCATTTTAGACACCCATCATTGACATCTGACTGACAAGCATTTTTATTGAAAGATAGTGCATCGACAAGCCTTTAATTGCGCTAATAAGTTTCAATATCGTAGGTATATTTTTTGGTAATTATTAATTAAGTATCTCCAGAAATAGAGAATAAGTAAGTATTTATTCATTACTTTAGGTGTTTCTGGGTATAAGGTGGTTCCACCGAAACACAAACGACACTATACAACGGTGCACCCAGCACAGGCCCATCATCTCAACCATTGTGGAGAGGAGATGACTATGACTGGACATATTGTGTTAAGGATAGCGAATGACAGTTATATATGTACTTAGCAAAGGAGAGCGCTGTTCTTTCTCCCATTAAAGTCCCAATAACGAGAAAGACCCTCTCATAGCGCTCCTTCAAAGCAGAGCTGAGGGATTTGGACATGGTGTGGGAGGAGGTCATAAAAATTACGCACGCTCGAGCTCTTGATCTTGTTGCCTCCCTACGCTCCTATGTGGAGATAAAATGGAGTATGTATAATAATAAAGTCTATAATCACTGATTTAATAGACAGTTCATATCTCTTTATGTATTACCGGGAGTAAGTATGTAGCATGTATGTAGGTGTAGCCGTGATTTGCACTATTTCCGGGGGAGGCAAGGTGGCATGTAGCTCACACACTAGCGGGGTGGATGTAGTGCACCCCGCACACACTACATCATGTCGGATGTTTGAGGGTTAAACTATTACTAGTAATGGCAACACTAAATGGTTTGTATTTAATTAACAGAGCCGCACTCGCGCTCAATCGCCCCCGACATATTGTTGTTTATGATGTTTCATGTAAGGGGGATTCATGCAATGGGTCTTATGTTATATTGTTTATTTATTTATTTATAAAAATACAGTGGCCGAGTTCTCAAATGTCGGTGGATGGGTTTTCTAAAAGAACTAGTGGTCGGCCAGTGCTCCAAATTCGACCATAACTTATTTAAATTATAAGTTTGAACATTAGGTATTGAGGTTCCATTGTCAAAGACTGAGCAAGCGCTATTTCGAAATTCAAAATTTTCTTTCTAAAAAATGACATGAATATGTCAAATTTGAAATATTGATATGTACAAAACATTTTTTATTATTATTAAAGACCTTTAATCAAAAAAAAAAAAAGATAAACAATATTAATCTATTCTCAATTTGACCACAGATAAACAAAAGAATATATGCGTCTTTGTCAATGTCAAAATACATAATATTACAGTAGGTACCTAGTGTTTGTAATGTTTTTTTTTTTATTGATTTAATGTATTTTTATGCATAACTTAAAAAAATAGGTACCTACTAGCATTCGCTAGACCTCTGTACAAACTACTCGTATATAAAGTGTGCAAAATTTCATACTCCTCCGTCCGCGTATAATTTTCGTATAATGGTCACATTTTTTTCGTTCACGTATTATACATAGATTTTGATTAGGCTATGTAATCTCAAGTAGGGCAGTGATATTTATGAATAAAATCTTTATTTTGCTAGCATAATTATAATTTCAAGTGGGCCATGACCCCCCCCTGGAGCAAAAGTACCATATAACAAATTTAGGAAATGACCTTTTTTTTAGGAAAAGTTTAGTTTCCAGATACCAATTTTTGAAAATGACCTATTTTTTTTTTTTTTTTAGGAATAGTGTAATTTCCAGATACCAAATTTTTAAGATGACCTTTTTTTTACTTTGTGACCCCCCCTGGTGCCAAGGCTGGATCCGCCCTTGACTAAGGAAAAGGCTTGTGTCGTGAAAGTGGAAATGGTCGGCACCGGGATTTGAGCCCACGACCTCTAATACGCTGTACGTACGAAAGCAGCCGACTGATACCATGCATTGGACTACCAACCAACTCAATAATTAATCTAGAGGTTTAATTTTTTGCAACTATCTACACAAAATTATTAGATATAATTGAAACAACTACAGCCTATACCTACCTACTTAAATTTGAACCTGCTATATAGGTACTTACCTTAAATACTGTTCTAGGTGGACCACCCCTATGGCCAACGTCGTAATGTGATCACATTTAAAGCAATGGCTTCCAAGGGAGTGGTCGGTCGTCTGACAAGACAACTGTCTGTCGCTACGGTAACAACATAGACATTGTTCTATACACGAATACATTTACCGCTGTTTATCTATATACTTAGCAGTAGGTACCTAATTGCCATAGGAAAACGTGCCATAAGCGTTCGAAACAGCAGTAGACGACGGTTGTAAGCCCGTAGAGGTTCAAATTTGTATAAAATTTAAAAATAAAAATATATCATTAGGAAACAACATATCCCAAACAGACACATCTATAAGGTAATAGGTTCATCTCCTTTCTGAAATAAGGTTTTCTTTAGTACAAATTAAGATCTCTCGTATAGTTAGGATGGCCAGTTCAAAAATAACAATGATTCCAGCATGACTTTTGGTGAAAATTCCGTAAGCACATAACGTATTTTTTTAATGAAAATAATATTCAATTTAGGTATTTGATTTTTCATTAATTAATGTACCTAAACTATGAAAATTCCTGACAGCTTTGTACTCCGAACGAATGTCGAATAAGGCTTATGTATATATGTATTATATTAGGTAGTGATTAGGTATCTACTTGACTTGTCCGGAAAATTTCTGACGTATGGCAACCCAAGTCGCAGTGAATGGGTTAAAAACAAGTTTTTCAGACAGATAGCAAAATTTGTTAAATTAATGTACCTACTTCCTCTCGGTACATTAATACTCATACATACACTTCGTTACCTGTTAAAAATTATAAAGGTACCTACTTAGTTAAATATTTTTCCAATTTTCAACGTAGGTAGGTATATATTTTCAGAAAACTTCCCCCTTTCAACTTTAAAAATACCCTTTATCTTAAACCCTTAAGAAAAAAGTAAGTATAAAAAATGTTAAAGAAATTTTATTGATATAAAGATATTTATTTTCACTGATATCAAAATTTACGTAAGTAGGTATAGGTAGATACGTAGAATCAAATAGGTATATATGCCTACTTATCTTTCGTTAAAAAATAATCGATATGTACATACCAACTTAGTAATCACTAGAAAATATTTCATTAAAAGATTAGATTTTATAGAACGCTTATAAAATATTTCGTTAGATGGCGGTGAAGTTGTTTTCACGTCGCATGTGATAGATGTTCCGCGTCTGCATATATCCCACCCAGACTGCCCGTCCTGTTAACTTTGCGCAGTGGCGATATCGTAACCAATGAGGTTTATCCGAGGTGCGATTATTGCTAGTTGAAAACTTTTACCAATACCCCGCCGTGTGGACGTGAAATACCGTCCGCGTTGGCAATTTTTGAAAGCCCGTGAGGGCTCCTAAGCTTTGAACCTTGACATCACCGAGGAGTCATGATTATTCATCTCTTTGAATATATCCATGTTCTTACGGTAATTCGGATTTAACTTCCGTTAAATTATCCGTTTTCAGCGATATTAGATTAGACCTTTCTGGGTAGTGGGTACAAAATCAGCTGAATTAATTACTTTTTTAGCGAATATTTTGGATACTCAGTAATTATTATTATCGGATTAACCATTCTGAAAGAAATAAAAATAGTATCTCTCCGCCTACCGACCTCGTAGCTTAGTGGAAAAGGCTCCGACTTCAAATCGACAGCCCGACAGGTCCCGGCTTCGATTCCCGGTCGGTTCAAAAATAATAATTTTCAATGTGTTTTTTCACCTGAAATTTCTACTCGGGGTTTGAATCCTGTCTCAGATTGGACGGGACCGGTTGACTGGTAGAGAATGCTTCAAGCATTTAGGTCCGCTAGCTATACCTACTGACACCTATGTATACAAAAATGTTATTTATTTACCCTGCCCTGTACTGCTAAATTAAATATATTAAGGAACAAATTTCTTCGCTATTTGCTACATTTGTATCAAATTTCAAGGCCGAAAGTTGTACCTACCTACGAATTGTTGGCGCCTAGAGTTACATATTATATTATATTCCCCCTTACAAATCGAGTACCTATTGTACACACCACTATACAGCATGCTTGTCAACTATCGAGTAAACAGCCTGTTGTTTAGTTGGGATAGGTACAGCGTATTTACCCGCGCATGCATCCACCATAAACACGTGTTGTTTCACTAGGTATACACATATAAATTTGACAAAATAAAACATCATACACTACCTGAAAACAAAATATCGCATAAGGTAATTGAATAAATACGCTGATGCCTAAAAATTCGTTGACTTTTTTCATAGATAAGTACCTACCTAATCTATTTGTGGTTCTGATGATTTGATTAATAATTTGTCTCTGGTTGTGTGTGATTTTGGCGGGAAAACTGACATTTAGATGATCTAGTAATTATACAAAAACACCAAAGCTACACATAGTTTTTGTGCAGCTTTGGTGTTTTTGTTACTCTGCCAGTCCAAGCTGCATATATTTCATCTCGGGCACGTTAGTAGTCATGAGTTCAGTGTCTGGCTATAGACTTTAGGTACCTACTGGTATTTTTCCTTTTATTTTATCTAATATAATACTAACTTTCCCGACAGACGTTGTCCTGTGGACCCTTTGGTCCTAACCAGAGGCGGCCCGTTCATTGTGCACTGCGCCTCCAGAAACAAAATAAACTAACTAAATAATAACATTAAAATTAGAGATGAAACGGATATCCGGCGACTATCCGGCCTATCCTGCGGCATAAAAGCAATCCGGCAGAATGGCGGATAACTAGCACCTATCCGACCGGATACCGGATAGTAAAAAACATATGTTTAGATAACTAATTGACTTATTTAGTACCTACGTAACACATAAGAAATACACCTTGTAATCACAAGAAAAATTCTACAACTATGAAAATTGATTAGCAAACATACTGCAATAGGGGTAAATTATGAAGAAGGAATAGTTATTTCTTTATATAGAGGTAGCAAGCGGGTTCACTCCTCTTCGTAAATAAGGAAAGTTTAATAAAAATAAGTTTCGTCATATATCATTCTGCTGAAAGATGGAGAATATAGATTCCGCGATTTTTGGAACAATAACGTTCCGGCAACGGAGTCAGTCCCATATTATGCCGCCTACGTAAGCGTAATTCATGCGTTAATTGTACACACACTAATTCACCCACTGCCCACTCTACTAAAGACTTCTTTAGCATTCTGCGAATTTTATAAATTTTTGGAAAAAAAACACTGATATTTTAAGGGGATCGCTGTTCTTCCTCACATCAGGGTCCTGAAGACGAGGAAGACCCTCTCATATTGTGTTCCGATTCTTCGAAGCAGAGCTGAGGGATCTGGACATGGTATGTGAGGAGGTCATAAACATTGCGCAAGAGCGCAATGGAGAGGTCTTGTTGCCTCCCTATGCTCCTAAGTGGAACGTAAAGGGAGTTTAGATTGGAATGGATATTGAGAGAGCCGTAGACCTAAACAGATTGGGAACCTCTGCACTAATACTATCCTGGCACGACCATGGTTCCGAGGGTAAAATTTAAAAATCCAAAAGCTCTAATCATAGAAAAAAACATGATCACGCCGCACTAATGCAGACTAACAAATGCGATTGATGTTTTTCCGACAATGTTCCCAATGATCCCATATAGATGCACCAACCAACCAGAAACATACGCCGGATATCCGGTGGCCGGTTTTCCGGTATTCGGCTGCTTAGTAGGCCGAATATCCGGCATCCAGTATCCGGCTAAAATGCTATCAGTTTCATCTCTAATTAAAATATTAATTCTAAAACGTCCATATTTCATTCGTATTCAAAGCTCAGACGGGATTAACGCAAGAATAGGTAGGTATAATTATTAATTATGCGCACAATTTGGTTGACTTTGTATGAAAAATTTCTAAAATGCCAGAAACGGTGGAGTATGTGAAATGGGCTACTGTAAGAAAAGAATGGACAATTACGTATGCGAGAATGAGAGGGTGCAGGTGCAGAAGACAATAATTTTGTTGTTAGATTATTTGAAGATGGCGTCGCATCATATTCGTTCCATACAAACTTTAATATCATATTTTATATTATTTCTTATCCATTTTTCAACTTTTTATTAGTTATTATGTTATCCGGAGTGGAGAAGAATCCAATAAATCACACATCGGAAGAATCTGTTCAGCCAATCTCGAGATATAAGTGTTCGCACTAACCCGACTTTAATTTATATATTAGAGATTTTTGGTATCATCACTGTTTGTGTACTTACCTTTCTTTTAAATACATAAATTAGTAATACTAACATCGTTTTACAAAATAATGCATCAGCTCATAAAGTATTTCAGAGAGAAATCGAAAAATTCGTTATAAATGGAATTTAGTTATGTCAGCATTCATTATAAGGTGAACTGTCCGGTAATGTGATACCTATCATAAAGTAACAAATTCATTTGGTTTTTCCTATGCTTAGGACACAATTTACATGGGGGTGATGCGACTAGTATTCCCCATGTTTGTTTTGTGAGCGGGCATGTATGTGAGGTCCACCTGTATGATGGCGGACATTTATTATTTGCACGAATATTATATAGGTATTGGTTCCATTTTGATTGTTTGTATTATTTTAATGCAACCCATTATTTGCACAATCTTGTTATAAAATTACTTGTAGGTACTGAAGGGATTCATTTCTAATGGATAATAATGTTATATTGAAATAAGACTCTCCTAAGACCTGTCGTTGTGTACGGAGCCGAATATTGGGTCTTAACAAAAAATGATGAGAAAGATCTTTGGAGCAGTAAACGAAAACGGACTCTGGAGGATACGCTATAGTCACGAACTGCAGGCTTTGTATGATGAACCCAATATCGTACAATTTATAAAAGTACGCAGATTGGAATGGTTGGGCCACGTCAGCCGAATGAGTGATGATCGTATCCCAAAAAAGGTCCTAAACACCTGTCCAGATGGTCGTAGGAGTAGAGGCAGACCCAAACTGAGATGGCTGGATGACACGGAGGACGACATCAGAGCGATCGGAATGACGAACTGGAGGAGAGCGGCAGAGGACAGAGAGGAATGGAGAAGATTTCTTGAGGAGGCCAAGGCTCATAACGGGATGTAGCGCCATAAAAAAATAGGTATCTGTTAATAACATTCTAAGCAAATGCACAGCCTATTAAATTGACTTTATAAATACCAACCTACCTGGTAGCCTATAGCCGTGGGCTTGCCGTGGAATCGCTCTGGCTATGAATATAGCACCTCTGCTCTTTTTGCTGCGCTTTTGATCCGCTTTTATGTACGCTTCGTCAATGTTAAATAATAATAAATAATGTTCAAATGACGATTCCAAGTTTCCGAATTGACCTAAGGATGATAAAATACAATAAACAATGATACCTGGGCGGGATGCCCAGATCCTCATTTGGACCCTCCACCCCCCCCCCCCCCCCCCCCGTAAAGTGAACGAACCTACGACCTCCAATACGCTGTACGTATACGAAAGCCGCCGATTGATACCCGGAGGAGACAAATCCGCAGCAAACCCGACCCGCACGAAACCAACCCTTTTAGCCTGATCGAAGCAATTAAATCCAAAAGCAGGCTCCACACAAATCAAGACCGCCGCAGATGCCTGAACCCCAATATATAGTATAGCGCAAGCAAATTTTGCCGCCCTCCTAAAAGAGGCGCCCGGGGTGGTCCGCCCCCCTCCCTCAGTAAGCCACTGTCCGTATTTCAGACAGAAGTATTCTGCATCCGAAAGTCGGGCTACGCTTTCTCATACCTAATCTTTCACGATTTTTCTCCACTTTCCCCTATCATCTGTCACCGTATATATACCTACTCTTCATATTGTACTGAATTCCGATAATCTTCACGGGTGAAAAAGTGCGCATTAAACTTACTAGTAGGTATGTAAAAGACATTGTACACTGTAGCTACAGACAATCATGATCATTAAAAGAGTCATATTCAGTTATCCAATTTTGTATAATACCTACCTATGTAAATCTCACGCTGAAAATGCAGTCGTTACGTCAGATATTACATTATGATTCGCGGAGCAATGCAAAACGTCTGGAAGCATGAAAAGCGTAATACAATGACATTAAATTTTTAATTAATTTATATTTTTTAGGATCTTCTTAGTTATATTTCTATAAACACAGATGATAGCCATTATTTGAAAACAAAATTGTTTCTCGTTTTATAAAAAATCTAGGTACAAAATCGTAACAACCCACTCCTGAAAAAGAGAGTTAATATGCTAAAATTAAAAAGGTAAGCTGCCAGAAAAAATTAACATTGAACGTATCAAGTATGGGAGTTTGTTAATTATTTTGTTGGAACATACCTACCCAATAGATTTTCTCCCCGTAACTAGATGTCCCTGTGTAGGTATACTTGCTTGCCGCTATGAAAACGTGTGACTGACTTTTTCATTATGGCAAATTCCCATTTATTTTCCACTCGTGTACCTACCCACACTCACCTATATGGTATTATAGTATACGTTTCACAATGGGCCCCTCTCTCTCTCTGGGGTGGCAATGGAAGGTGCTTGCTCAATAATAAAACACGAAGCAGCCACGTCGCCGAGTGTGTGTATTTGAAAGCCGTTAGCCATTTTCGCACCTTCTCCACCTACGGCGCCTACCTACACTGCTATTATTATTATTATTATTATTTATGGATGGCAACACCATCTCGACAAAAATCCATTTGGCAGGTGTCCCCGTGGTCACCCTTTACAATGGACTCCTTTGATTTTCTCTCCACCACGCCAAATAACACTTCTTTTGATCAAAACGTTTTTTTTATGACGCAGGTAAAATCGCCATGTAACAAAATTTGAAGAGGTCAAAAAGTATTTCCCCCTTTTTGATTATTTTAGATAGGTACCTATTTTTCGTCTTGTTCTTCTTCCTCTTTATTTATATCTATCTATATAGGATCTGTAGTTTTTCAAGAATCAGCCTGATTCTATTGACATGATGTCCTCCATCTCTTTGGTGTTCTACCCTCCTCTAGTTCTTCCGTTAGTAGCTATATCTTTGAAAGTCTCTCTGGATTCGTTCTGCCAACGTAGTCTCTCCAGTGATTTCTCCACCTTACATTGAATATTGCAAGCCCTGCGGATTTCCTCATTTGGGATTCTATCTCTAAGATAAGTCTCAAAGCCTGGTCTAAAAAATCTTAATATTTTCCGCTGTTCTGAGTATCGCTACTTCGTTCTTACTGTGTCCGCCTTCGCCTGGACTCCGCAAGCTATTATTATACGTCCGATACCTAGGTTTTGTAAATGCGGACCTTCCTCTCCACTAGCATTTATGTTTTAGAAGTTCTGCGGCTTCGGGAGATTATAACCACAGCTTTATTAATCTGCTCTTTGATTTTATTCAACAACAGATCGTTGCACTGTATATCTCCACACCCAATTTCTAAAACTTAATCAGGTTCAGGTAGGTACTTTTTATTATGTAAATATCCTTTGAGATTAGAGACTGATATTTTCTAATTACTGACAACATTAAAAGAAAGTCTCAGAAACAGCAATAAGTAGAAGTCGTAAGCCCGTAGCCGTGCAAATTCCAGCTTAACCGTGCCTAAAAAGATGACATTTTATAATCATGATAGCCCTAGGTGTTATTGTTTATTTCTTACTGAGTGAATTGGCACTATACGAAGTCCAATATAGTCAAGATAATGTAGAAAGATATTATTTTCACACTATTATTTTTTTTTTTGTTAAAATAAAAACACTTCGTTCTCAAACGATTATTTCGCAAAAATGTTGGCAAAAACATGACGGCAGTCGCAGTCGGGTTGCTCATTTGTTCTCAATAATTTCCAACTTTTATCTCTATTTTATCGCTGTTTTTCCTCCCATCAGGGTCTCGAAGACGTGGAAGACCCTCTCATACCGTGTTCCGTTCCTTCGAGGCAGAGCTGAGGGAAATGGACCTGGTGTGGGAGGAGGTCATAAGCATTGCGCAAGATCGAGCGCAATGAAGAGCTCTTGTTGCCTCCCTATGCTCCTAAGTGGTGTTCAAAGGGAGATTTGATTTTGATTGATTTGATCTCTATTATTCATTAATTATTAAATATCTACTTGTTGTATAGGTAGGTACATGGGATTTTTAGACATGTTGAACATGTCGAGAATTCTCTTGATTACGAGTTTCCGAGACTTAAATATTACCACCTAATGGCGAACGTTATTAACGTAAAGTGATCACACTAAGACTAAGCCAGCCTTCGAAAAAACAGTAGAAGAAGGTCGTAAGCCCGTAGTGGTTTGTTTCATTAAAAAATGAATAATTGTTTGAGTCATTAGTTGTTACATATTCGTTAAAAATCGTTGTATTTTCTATAAAGAAACAGAAACAAATGATTTTCCTTTTTTAAGTACCTAGGTATTTATTTTTTTTAATGTTCCCCAAAAAACTAACCACATTTTTGTAGCAAAACCCTTTCAGTCCAGATTACATTCATTCAGTCCACAAGGAGTGGATGTGGGAGGACGGAGCATATTTATTCAAATGGTAATGTAAATGTTTTTTGTGCGCTGAAATTTGAATTGAGATTTTCGTATTTTGCCACCCCTTCATGCATATTCAACATCCCTCTAATATTTATTTATTTATTCCGAATTTATTTTGTTTTCATACACATGTGCGCGCACATAATTAATTAGAATATTAACCTAACAATGTAGCTGTTATTGGTATTTATTTACTACTATTATATACTGTACCCACAAGAATATTTTGAAATTCCTAACGATATGTCACATTTTCAAATGACCTGTCAAAACCTATGAGACGCTGAGAAAAAAGAACGATGGCGAATTATCGAACAAACTAGGTATTTGAATTTTAGAACGAAATCTTTGGAAGTCTTTTTACTTATTCACGTAATAATTTTGAAATGTTCGTATTTTAAATATTTCAAAATGAGAGGCAGAGGATCCATCAAAAACCGAAAAAATGACATGACTTCTACAAGAGAAAAAGTTTTGTGGGAGCCTCTGGACTAACAGCATGAAAAAAAATTCTTGGATTCTGAAACAGTGGCTTAGGAGAAGAAGAACGTCTCGATTGCGAGCATAAATGAAAAAATGTGGGGATAGATAGCAACTAATGGGATGTTTTTTTTCCTTTTTGTGCCGCTAGAGGCGCCCTTGCTAATCCGGTCTATTGTCAAATTCAGTGTTGCCAACGGGGGCGATTTACTTCTTCTTCTTCTTATGGTCGCTCACAATCTAACCTCCAAAATATCATTCTAATTTATTTCAAATTAAATAACTTATATATTATTATACATGATAACTTACAATTGGTTTAGAGTAATCATTGTACATTTTTTACATACTATTACAAATAAAATTGTTCATCTTTTTTTATATACCTACCTAAATACAAATTAAAAAATACAGAACAGCACCCCTGAGATTTATTCTCAAATTTATGCGCAACAAAATCAACAACTTCTTAGCAACTCAATCAACAACTTCTTAGCAACGCAATGGAAAACAAACTACCCAACGTTGGCATCACTGAAAAAAACATCTCTACGTTGGCAGCACTGAATTTGACAATAGACCTGATTAGAAGTTCTGCCACCTAGTGTGTATTGTCGGAAGCTCCCCAGAAAACTTCCCATTATCAATTAAATTCATAGACACATTTTTAGATAAAGTTTATTAATCTAAGTTTAGTATAGGTACCTACCTACGAGATAAACAAAATGCTTGGTAAGTACGTAGGTAGGTACATCATTACCTAAACCTTAACATTAGTCACACATGAAGAAAAAAAAACTCAAAAAGGCGTGGGTCGTTTGCGCAATCGATCACTGCGTTATAAAAATGGTGATTTGTCAAAAATAACAATAAAATTACAATGCGCACCTATGAGTTTTTACGTAAATGCGGAAATTATTGGATATTTCAATAATGGAGAATGGGGCATAGGGGAGAGATGGAATTATTACAAACAGAAATCACCCTTTTAGCAGAGGTGCTATTATTGATAATGTGACATTAATAAATTATGTATTGCCAGCGTAAATAAAATTACCTACTTGTCAATATCTCAAATAGACAGGGCCGCACTCACATCTTCGTCTAATCAAATAAGTTAAATTTTAAGAATTTAATTATTTCCTTTCTTCAATTAGATGTCTAGTCTGAAACATGATAATTGTCAACCGAAAGAAATTGAAAACTATGGAAGCTGTTTCTTAAAAGACATACTTAATTGCACATTAGGCCGGGCCGATTTGCGTTTCTTCCATTATTGCTAACGTAATAGTTATACTTTAGTGCTAAATGCTGTTCATAATAGGTATGCAAAATATTTTTCGATTTGAAAGATATCTTCTGTCTCCGAATTGAGCTCAAAATTTCAAAAAAATGTAAAATTTATCGTATTTTGAAGCAGGTATAAATAAATTAAAAATATCTTTAACTTAATATTTTTTAAGATTGTATCTCATAAAAATGACGGAATAATCAGTTCTGTATGATATAAAGCATAAAAATGCAATTTTAGATAGAAACAAAGTATATAGAGCGCCGCGAAAAACCAGAGAAAATCTCATGAAATGAGAAAAGGGTTAAAAATACCAGTATTGTATTTTGATGGCCCTAAATCAAAAGTTATAGGCAAGTGATTAGAAAAAGTAGTCAAAAAATACAGATGAACAATAAATAAGAGAGTGTTAAAGGAAACTGATTCTAAATTGATGGAAAATTTGGAAAACCGAAACCGATAGAGAAATCGATTACAGATTTTTTTTCCAAAAAGCAATATTTCATTTGATCTTTTACTTGTCGTCTGATGTGATGAAAAATAAGTGTAGGTAAATATCGGAAAACATGATTGAATAATTAGTTTGCAGGAGAAAAGACTAATAACACCATTAGAATGAATTGTTTGCTTATTGCAAACCACAAGTAATCCTAATTGAATGAGTCGCCGGTAACCTAGAAAAAAAAAACGACTAGTAACAATAATTATTAAAGTTTTTGTAAAATAATATTATATAATATTATAAAAGCATTATCAACATATTATGTTGATAATGCTTTCTCAAATCATCATACGCATTCTGACCAAATTGGAAAACAACTTGAAAAAAATAATTGATATTGTGTTCCAGGTGATTACAACAAAATCTACTATTTTATCATTTCATAATCTACGAAAAGATCAATTATATTTATTATAAATTGGCACAGTCATACCAACAGGAACATTTTTTAATGATTTAGGCAACTGAGCTCCAGGAAAAATGTTCCATGTTAGATCGCTAAACTAAGCTAATAGGATTCTGCGACTGCGTTTCTTTCAGAAATTTTGATGACCTTAACTTATCTTTATTTTTAATGTTTGTGCACCAACTTACCTTGTGACTGTTCCCGTTACCTATGGAAGTTTAATTTCTTATCCATATATTTATCAGATGATCAAAACTGTTATATAAACTGTAATTACTAAAATAAAAAGCTATTTCGCTCAAAATACAGTATGTAGTAAGAGAATGAACCGCTCGCCGGATAGTGAAAGCTCGAATTACCCGAAAACACGCACCTTTGATCCTTGGAGTACCGAAAGTAAATTTTGAAGCATCTTTTACAAGAACTACGTAATAGACAGACAGCAAAATGTAACAGAAACACCAATCGACAAGTATCCAACGAAGATCTTACGGCATTCATTACATACAATGGCGAAGATTAATAAATACAGTTTCCTGAATTTTTCTTGACATATCCAAGGAGTTTGACAATCTGTGAAATTGTCAAAGAAGCCTCGCCAACTATTCGAAGAAATTCTTCAAGAGAAGATTATATAAAAGCTTAGAAAGCAACGAGTAAAAAATATATCAAAGCCAATTTATCAAAAACAATCACTGCAAAATAACATAATTTCATATAGGTACTTACATTACATAAAAAATTTAAAAGTTTTATTTATTATTTTTGTGTAATTAAATAAATAGAAGTATGTACTTAAATTATCTGAGGTATAATAAAAAAAAAATTAATAAAAAAACAAGGCCGTAATCATTTTACATGATTATTATAAAAATGTCAGTTAGTATGGGATATTTTCGTCCCATACAAAACTTCAAAGTCGATTCGGAGACAGAAGATCTTATTTTTTTGTCCTGAAATTTTGTAGATAGTTATAATACATCATAAGGCAACAAATTATCACTATTACATTAAGATTAGAAGCACTTTTTTAACTTCCATACAAGAACGGCCCAGCCTATTGCACATGGAAGATAGATTTATAGCCAAAGTGGTTGGTATAGCCTAGCGGTTGAGTTGAAATTATCTTCTTCTTTCACTTTTATCTCGTGAGATTTCTTGATTTTGTTTTATTTAATTTTTATTGTTTTATAAAAGATATCGTGTGACGGCCGGATTCATTTATTTAATAAAAAAGCTCTACTTAGAATGGGAATAGTCTTCTCATTGCCTAACATGGTGTAGTTCTAACCACAGGAAAATTAAAGATAGAAGCGAAAACTTCAATATTGCAATAATTATTAAAAAAAATAACCGTACATATTGGAATAGCGTCTCATCGTACCTGAGGCATGACACCTGACGGTTCACACTCGTTCACAGTTGGGATAAACGCATAAAGCAAGGTTTATGAAAGTTTTAAATTTTATTTATATTACTTATTTTAATTTTTCTTTTTTTAAACAAGGTTTCACTAAAAATTATTAAATTTTGTTTCCCCTGATCCTTCCCTGATATGCGCACTGCCTGCTATTGAGTTGATATTAAAATATCGCGCAATATGTGCCATAGACATAGAATGCAATAGTTTGACATGTCAGCAGTTATTTAGACGTTATTAGGTATTATATTTTGTAGAGGCACAAAAGAAAACTGGGCGCGAACCAACAAAGTCGAGGTAGAATAATATAATAACCCAGTGTATTGCACAACTTTGATCAGTTCATTGTGGGTGGGCGTTCATTTTTTATAATAATAAAAAAAACAGTTATTACACTGTTATAAGTAGATTATGGAACTTTCCTGATGTCAATTTTATACTATTTTTACTAGTGGCAACATTCGTGTGAATTTATTATTTATAGGTACCTATTATAATTTTAATGGCCGTTAATTTCTTAATTCTATTTTATACTTTATTGGCTACATCATTCTGTATAATTGCCCGATTATGCTATGGTAGTTTAAATTAAATAAACAGAGACATTTTGGGACAAGATTGGAGTCATGCAATCCCACCTTCAGCTGCCAGAATGATTAGGACACTTTCACAGGAAGCGTGTCGAATCGCAACCGTTCCATAGACAATATACCTATAGGCTGCTAGCTACTCTTGTGACAACAACTAACAATGCGTGCATATTCACACTTCTCGATACCGCCAACATCCATTAATCACACATCCATACATCAAACTATATTATTAATATTGACAGACGCGATGACAAATTGTCTATTCATTTTTTCCGTTCCAATTATTATTGCCGTTATTGTCTATGGGTGATAACTTTATTTTTCTTCATCCGTGTCAAAGTTAAAAATCGAATGTTTTTCAATTTAGACTTTTTTAGCATTAGTATAATCTTAATCGTTTTTTTTTTATTTTGAAGGGGTGAGAAGGAAATAAAGTACCTAAATACTATTTTTCAAATGATAAGTAGGTATGTCGCAAAGCTAAGAATTATTTATTTATCTAGGTACCTACAGTTCAAAATAAATCAGCTCAAAAGAGCTCTAAAGTTTTCTGATTCTATATTCTAACTTCCGTATTAAATTATAAGTAGGTACCTAGTATAAGAAAAATAAATAATCACAAAATTTTAAAGCAGATATTTTGTCTTTCTTTTTTTTTTTGACAGTTGTTCAAAATGATTCTATAACGTCATAGACAATATTATTATTTATTTATTTATTTAATGTCATTGCATCCACAATGGATGATACAGCCAGAATATTTTTATTATATCTACCCATTCTGCTATAAACGATATCGTTGCAAAATTTTGCAAAAATATTGTTGAATGCCTAAGAAAGAATTCATCAAATTTATACAATTAACTAAATATCCCACAGCATGTTTCCAATATTATAATTACTATTCATTTCACTCTCCCACCCAGGAGCATAGGGAGGCAACAAGAGTTCTCCACTGCACAAATTATTATAGCTTATTTTAAGATATTGCTCCTATTTTTAGCAACTGTATTTACTAATAAAGGACTATTTTGCATACATTCAGGAATAATACAAATTTTTCTTTCTTTGTTTCAAACAAATTGTTCCTCTCTTCACTCACTGAAAAAATGTAATTATTTTTTCAAAGAATCTAAAATTGATTTTTTTATTGCAGGTCAAAATCTGGTTTCAAAACAGACGGATGAAGTGGAGAAACTCCAAAGAAAGAGAACTCTTGGCTAGCGGCGGGTCTAGAGAACAAACATTGCCAAATAAGAATAATCCTCATCCAGATCTGTCAGACGCCGAGGCGGACAGACGGAAGTTGTCACCACTCTCGCCACCATCCCCGGAACAAGAGGGACAGAGCGAAGGAGAAAAGAATCAAAAATCTAAATATCCCAATAGTTTTGAGGGGATCTATGATGAGAATAAATCAAATCAAGTCAACCATTTTAGTCCGGATTTGAATGGGGCAAGAAGCTATTCCTTGATGGCTGCTGATGACGCTATGGGTGAAGATTACGACAGTGAAAATGGGAGTGGAAGCGACGAAGAAATAAATGTGACATGACTTGTTTGCCTCACATAAGCTCTATTTTATTGTATTGTGTTTAAATAAAATAAAAAGTCTAGTCTATATAATATAACTTCTTCCTCTTTATGTATTAATGGTAATAAGTAATTTGGTGGTTAATGTATAATCTCAAATTATCTTTTTTTGTTTTATAAATTTGTTTATTTTTTCCGGGCTGTTCTGTTAATGAAAAAATTAAATTTGAATCTATAGAATAAAGAATAGGTATTTATTTAACATTTAAAAGAAACTTGAGGCAAGTGAACACAAATTCAAGTGGAAATGGTCAGCACCGGAATTCGAACCGACGACGCTGTGTACAAAAACCGTCGACTGATACCACCGGATTACCAACAACTTCGTTTTAAGCCAATTGACATTCGATTTTTTTTTTAATTTTCTTAAGTTATAGTAGGTACTGAACATTTTGTTTAGGATTATTAACTTGTAGTTAGTATCTAATGTTTTAAAACGAATCTGTTTACTTTTAACACTTAATTGTCATTAATAACCAATTTCTAAAAGTCTTTATAGCTACAAAATGCAAGTAATATCGTTATTTCCCTTATTTAATGAACACCTAACTGCGCAGATTAAGTAAATAATGTAGAAGTTAAAGGGGTCCCTAAAGTGTGTAAGCAAAAAATATTCCTTTGTGCACCCTCAACACATTTTGATACAGTACCACTATAGTGGTAAGTATAAGTTTTCGATGATCGAATATCGAAACGATCATCGAAAGAGTTTCGAGAAATTTCCATACAAAAATGATAGAATGATTCGATCGTTTGATTTTCTAACACTATTTGCACACTAATAAGCGCTTATTAGCGTGAAGTTAGCTTTCGATTAAACTCGTACTAGCCCCACAGGTAGGGTTGCCAGATGTCCGGTTTTCGACCGGACAAACCGGTTTTCGTTATGCTTGTCCGGTCGAGAAAATTTCGATAAACCGGACAGAAGATTGTCCGGTTTCCGTGAAAATTATGAACAGTTTCATAACTGACTCTTGAACCGTTCCCAAAAGTTGCGCTCGAGTCAAAAAGCACGGTGCGGGCCGCGGGGTGAGGTCGACGCATTACCAATAGGGTTGCCAGATAGGAAAAAGTCATGTTTCCAGATACCAAATTTTAGAAATGACCTTTTTTATTTTTTTAGGAAAAAGTTATGTTTCAAGTTACCAAACCTCCACCCCCAGTCCTGTCCGGTTTTTTTTTTCAACACATTTGGCAACCCTACCCACAGGACCCATCACAGGCAAGCTCTCTCGTTAGAGAGTATATGTGTTCTGTGGGCAAGCTACGCCACTGATCTGTTGCCTTTTCAAGTCTTTCTGTTCATTAGATATTCTCGTTTCCATCTTCCATCGTGGTATCCATGCAAGAACATATGTAACATTATGGTCCACATAATTATGAATGGATGAACTCTTTAAAGTTTTGTATAAAACACTGTTCCAGGAGTATTTTCATTTAAGTCTAATAAATATTTTTCTTTATTCATTAATAATTATTATTGTTTAAGTATAGCAAATAATATATGTAGATACTTAATTGTAAATATTTATATTAATGGTATGTACTGAAAATTTATTATTTATTTTGTCTGTGATATAATATTTTGTAAAAATATAAAATGTAACCAATATTGTATATAGGTAGGTATATGCATTGATAATTTGTAAAGTAATATTGTTATAATCAAAAATGTAAGAAGGTATTTAAAAAAATGTAAATGTAGTTAAGTTCATGTTGCATGTACTCGGTCAACATTTATTTTTTTTTTTTCAAGAAATCAGAATTTTTGGTTTTTATTCTGTTCAAATCTGTTTCATTTTTTTACCGTTTTAATTAATAAGTATTAAACAAGGTATTTTTTTAATTTGTAAATTCAGCTATAATTTATAAAAATATGTCAATTAATTGTAGGTATAAAATAGATTGTGTATAATTAATTATATAACCAATGCATGGTTTACATTTATTAGTGTAATGGTAAAAAAAAATAACATTTAAGTATGGAAGTAAACGCTTATGAGGTCATAAGCATTGCCCAAGATCGAGCTCTTGTTGGCTCCCTATGCTTTGTTTTTTTTTTTTGAGTCAGTAAATTATTGAGGATCAACAAATTAAATAAAAATGGATATGGTAATATCCTAGCGGCATCTAGTGTCTGTGGAACAAACATTAAATTTGATTACTTTAAAATGGTTCTCACAAAATCCAATAGATGTCTAATGATTTCACTGATCGGAGTCCCGTCTTGGCATTATTTAATGCGAGTAAAAAAGAATCTTCAAATTCCTGTAATACTTGGGTGGTGGAGGGTCTTATTCAATGATCCAATAAAAATAATATGTATATCCAAAAACAATTAATAGGAAGTGGTGATGTATCAAGAAGTGGAAACTCCTTTTTTACAGTAAATAAAAGCATAATTACCTACCTATTATTCTTTATTTGGCTTCAGTTAAAAATCTCAAATATGAATCGATGTATAAAAAAGTTTAAAGTAGTGTTAGGTATATTATATTAAATTGTACCTATAGGTACCTTTATCATGTTATCGTAAATGCACACAAAATGATTCTGTAAATTTTAGGGTATGCAAAATTTGACCACTGCAAGTGTATTTTGTGTCCACTAAAATGTATACATGACTCATCATATTATTTAAGTGCAATCATTAAATATTGTACTGTTTATAATAAATTGTAACTAGGTAATGATGATATACTTATGTTGCTGTTTTAAAAATAAGCTCTTGATGTACATTATTGTAATATTTGTAAAAGTAAACAATATTATGTAAGTACCTAATAATTATATGTTATATTATTTAGAAATATGGAAAGCTCATATTGAAATAAATATCTAAATTTAGATATAAAGATTTGTGTTGTCTCAATATAGAAATAAAATAACTTTGAAAAATATTTCTTCTTGTCTTTTTTACGAATCTGATCTCACCCAAAATGAACACAAAAACACATTTGACATCTTTCACAGATAGAAAAGGTTGTGTTGTAAAAGAAGAAAATGGTTGACAACGAAGATCGAACCTAAGACCCTCAAAAGAAAATCGGTGACTGAATATCAATTACCTTAATATTTTGTTCATTAATCTTTTATGAATTCTTCTACATTATTTTGTTTTTACACTGATCAGCTAATAATAAATACCAGAAATAAAATGGTCCCTTACAGTATCTTCAAACAGAATTTAAGAACCCTTTCATGTGATCAATTCAAATAAATAACAATTTCACAGCTTTCAGATGAGCCAAAGGCTAGAGTCAAATGAAAAAGCAGTAGGTAAGTCATGACTGAGTGTTTCCGACCTCGATTCCAGTCTGATGAAGAGGTCCTTGGATCCTTTGTAGTGTTTTTTTTTTTCTTAAAATATCTACTGAGGGTTGGAAACTTGTCTCAGATTGGACAAGACCGATTGACTGGTAGAGAATGCTTTAAGCATTAATTTCCACCGGCTAGGTATATTGACACCTTTGTATAGAAATGTGTTACATTACTACTTTTTAATGCATTTTAACTTTTATGTACATCTAACTTAAGTCCTCAAGATTACTTAAACAATATTAATTCATTTCCTGTAAGATTTATTAAAATAAAAAAAAAACATAGGTACCTACTTACTTTAATATTTTATGTAAGTTTTTTTTTGAAATTTCTACTAGTTTGGACAGAACCATATTGATTAAAAGACGTATAAATTCTTGTAGAAGTAGATATAATGATCAATTATGGCAAAAATATTACTTTCAAATATTGTAGTTTTTTTGTGAAATGTAATACATACACATAAACGAACTAAAAAATCTTAAAAGTGAGTATATATGGAATAACACTCAACCACCATTTTGCTACCTCAAACACTTCTTAATTCATACATTCATGATCAAATGGTATCCAAAAAGATCCTTATGCAACAGTAATGTTTTATAAGGAAATTGCTGTGTTCTGCTCTTACCATTTCTAAGTTAAAGGATAAAAATATGTTGGTAAAGAATAAAAATAGTAGAAAGTATAAAGTATCCTAAAAAATATTATAATAAAGGCAATAAGCAGGCTTATAAAAAAAATATTCGTTAATAGATAAAGAAAAACTGGAAATCCCCTTTAAGTATGGAAGAAACTCTATTATCAAAGAAAATGAGATAAAACTATCGACATACTATATGGGTAGGTACATTGTGTGAGATAATAACATTTTGAATCACGCTCTATTTTCTGCCATAGACAATTATTCGTCTTGAAAGTTATGACAGGTAAAAGATAAAAAAGATAAATAAACCATAGACAATTATATCGAATGTTGGCAAATATTTCAAACAACTGTATTATTTTGGTAACAAAATATTGTTTGTGTAAGCTTTTATTTGCTTTTATTCAATTTACTAAAAATATGTCTTCAGAAGCCGTAGTTTTTATAGTCATTTGAATATACATGATCAAATCAGCTGTTTTTGGTATTCTGAAATAGCTTAATGTCTCATTTTCAATACTTTTTACTATTTGAAAGTAGATCAATCTTAACTTTTGTAAACACTTCAATCTAAATAAACACAATGTCCCTTCTTCCAAATATATTTTATTGAAATATGTAATATCAATAATTTGAAGGTTCAAGCGTCAAAGACATCTCTCGAATTAAATATTGATTTTCTGTCTTGACTAGTACAAAAATAATTTTTAACTTTAAATTTCTTATCGTGTCCTTCAAAAAGTATAAGTACAAACTATGGACTAACTCAACAAACTTGCATAGAAATAAACATTTTGATGAATGTGGTTCCTTTTCAAGCCACCTGTGCGTTGGGTTGCGGTCTCAGTACGTTTTGAGAAAGGGAGCGCCTGTCAAATTGAAAGAGAAAACAAATAAGCAAAATGGCGTCGGCGTTCCGCACCCGTGTACCCGGTCGTTTATAATATTTTTTTTTACAAGTCAATATAAAATAATTTACTGTGACGTATAAAATTGAAGCTAAAAATGTGTAGTGTGCAATATTTTAACAGTTGTGTGCAGACGAATTTGATGTAAAGATTATATTGGTGACCGATTTCAAGAAAAACAATAACATGTCTGGTAGTTGTGTGACACTTAGATTTTGATATACCTACAATATTAAATGTCGTTTCGAAAGGAAATATTTAATATAAAATGTTCCCAAATAAGATCGAACATGTGGATTATGACTTCGTGAAGACTGAAAATTACGAGAAATGGAAGGGTACCTTCACCAACTCTCTCAGCAAGGTGATATACTATGCATTAGACATACACAATACAATTGTTATTTATGCCATCGTCCAATCCACTGTTCTCGTATTGACAATAATAATATTATCAATGTGATATCATCTCGTTTGATTTGATATCTTCCAATATTAATGTACCAATCCGTACCATGCGTATTTTTCTATAATTTGTCAAACAATGATTCAGATCAAATCACTAATGATAATACTTATGTCAAAGATATTAGTCATTATACAATATTAGGATGATCTAAATGTTATTTTCTACCAAAATCAACTATATGACTCTGAAAATTGGCTTATTTCAATTCAATGGAACGTCAAATTGCTTGTTTGATCAAATTGATTGAGAGTTCTTTCCTTGACGTTTTGTGACATACAGCCTTGTGCATAGTAGGAATAAATCCTAGAATCCAAAAAATCAACTCTCCATCCTATATAACATTCATTTGGTAGATAATCTCAAACCTTAAGTTCTGTTTCACTAACTTTGTGTTTTATAAGTCTTATCTATTTGCAAAAAATAACATAAATGTGTAAAGTTTGTCTGAAAAATTGAACCACTGATGCTGATAAGTTTAGCTGAAGAAATTAGTATCATTTATAAATGGGTGTATTTTTGTTATCTGAATATATTATTTACCCTTCTTTCTCTACTTAAGAATAATTTTATTACTAATATATTTTCACTTTCTCATAGGAGAGTGTTTATCTGGTACTACTTATGCAATTTCACCCAAATCCAAACTCCCTTAAGATCGAGAACGAGAAAAACATCTGTCACTTATTCTCAATTCTGGTAACGAAGTCGTTAATTTTTTATTATTAGGTATAAAGTTTTGACTTCCTCATTTTTTCTTGACATTTGTTTTAAATATAGAAAAGGTTTGAAATAGTTTGGATTCTATGAGGTTTTGCACAGAAATTAAGTAATCCATTTGAAACATGATTTAAAATTGTCCCCAAATTTCATTTATGTATTTTCTTCTCTAAAAATATACAAATAAAATTAGGAGACAATCCGATGGTAAACACAACTGGTTGATTTAAAGGGTGAACCGGCACATTGTATTTTTGCTATGAATTTAAAATAGAAGTAGATAAATACGTAGTGTATGTAGATATTCATTGCTGAGAGCTTCTGTTAGCCGTATTTGGCATATTGTCCTCATTCATTTTTCAAACTCAGAACCACCCAAATTTAGGATACTCTCCTGAAGCACATTGAACAATCTGTGCTTATGGGCCTGATGTTGTGTTTGATTATGTTAAAACTCTCATTATAATGGTCATGCAGAGGGATGTTTTTTTGACACAGTGGAAGCTACCCGACTCTCCAACAAAGCTTTAAGCTATTATCATCGGTAGAAATCTTCC
The DNA here is from genome assembly GCA_963576905.1 of Mystacides longicornis. NCBI lineage: Eukaryota > Metazoa > Arthropoda > Insecta > Trichoptera > Leptoceridae > Mystacides > Mystacides longicornis. Next base: position 1,033,475 of record OY756425.1, read on the forward strand.
TCAGAGCTTCCAATCCAGTGCCATATGCATGTCTTATTCCGGATTATTATTACTATTAGCTTATTGTGTGTGCTTCCTCCTAGGAGGTCGCCGTCACTGCGTTACATATTCCTTAATTTCTGAAAATGTTTTGAATTCCTCAGGTTCTGGAGCAGGTCCACCCGTCCTTGGTGGCGGATGAGGAGGCTCTGGTCTACGTGGAGGAACTCATCCTGATGCTGATGGGCAAGCTGTGTGGGAAACCATCACCTCACACAGTTCAGGTATCTATCTTAACTCAACCACCTTCAATTATTCATATTTTAGTTATTTCTATAAACAAGCAGCTAATAAAACAATAATTTGGTTTTTAGGATGTGGAGGAGCGAGTGTCCAGAACATTTCCAGAAATCCTGGTCAAGTGGGCTCTGGAGGATGCCAGGTGCACCACGGACAAGAGCAAGAAGAAGAAACCAACAATGCCAGTCGACAAGATACACCACATGTTGCAGAAGGTAATATCTATGGATGAACATCACACGGTTATTTGCCTTATCATTTATGAGGATGTCCTAGATTTATAGAAAGAAAGGAAGGGTTAAGCATTTAATATTCAACTAGATACCTAAAATTTGGTGTAATGTTTTTTATTTATTTATACTTTACTGTACATTGTTTACATATACACATTAAAACTTAACATAACAAAGACATCACAGAATCAACACACAGAGGGCGAGCTTTCTAACAACTAACCCCAATTTTGAATTTACCATGGTTGAATTTTTAGTTTAAAACAATTTTGGAAAATTACTGTCATTTTCATTATGTGGTAAAATTTCAAATCCTCAAAACCATAATGAGAATCTTCAAGAAGTTTAACATCCTACTGAAAAAATAGCTTCTACAAACTCGCCAAGTGAATAAAACACTGCCGAACATAGGCCATTTTTTTTTTCAATCTTATCCAAGAAAACTGAATAAATGATTCTACTTTTGAGTCAGAATCTTAGGATTGGTCTGCGCCAAGAATGCCGACTCTGTTCCTCCACTCCTCCCTATCGCCGGCCTGCCTCTTCATCTCCTCGTAGGTGCTGCAGCGCATGTCCCTGATCACCTAATCCATATAATTATCTCTGGGGCGGCCTCTGTGGTTTTTGCTCTCAATCACTTCTTCGACGATGGTTAAGAGCAGACCCGGATGCCTTATGTTACGGCCTATCCGATTAGCACGTTGGGCAGCTCTTTTTATGAGCTAAAATAAACAAATTATTAATCATATTGAATTTAACTTAAAGCTATTTCTTGTATTGATCTTATCTTTTGATATCCTGAGTAAGTCTTCTTTGTCTTTGGATTGCTGAAATGAATATGAATACAATTATAATAAAAGTACATCATTTCAGGAGGTGTTCATGTACAAGATCGACTATTTGGTTACAACATTCATCGTCGGCATTGTAGAGTACATCGCTGGCGACATCTTGAGTCTGGCCGGGAATTACTTCAAACGAATCCACTCGCTCTCCAAGCCCATCACATCTCAGGACATCAAGACATCCATGAACGCTGACAAGGTAAACCTTGGAAAATTACATTTTTCCACTTCTTGCCGACAAATATTTCATTTTTAGCATAATAATTTTATTAAAGGTGAACCGCGTTTCGAAATCAGGCTCATGATGTTGAATTCTAACTTGTGATATCTGCTTCCCTAAAACCGGTTTGCCGTTAGTGGAATTATTGTGGAAAAGGATAAATATTTGACGTATCGCCTGGAATAACGTTGAATATTATACATTAGGTTGATTTTCGGTTTTTTATATCATTCGATAGAGTAGACTTTTCTCTATCTACTGGCATTTTCAAAAATTCTAATATCTACTTCTAACACAGCAAAAAATAGATTTTAATCAATCAACTCTTCAAAAATTTCTTAAATATACATTCAATTTGGTAGGTATATTGTTTATCCGGGCTGATTGTTTCTCAGCGCATCTGCTAATGTTAAACGTTGTGTCGTGGGGTTTATTTAAGTTTTATTATATTTCTTGGAAGAATTTCAAATTTATTGCAGTGGACAGATTACTGTATATTTCGTGTTTTTATATAATATACGACCAGTGTGTATTATTATTTACACTTTATAGGTGCGGCAAATTATTATTTTGTTATCTAATGCACCCTCATGTTTGTTTTGTAAATGTCTTTTGTTACAAAAATAAACAATGGTCATTGTCTTTTTATTTTATGACGCTTCTTTTGCTTAATGAAAAAAAAAATATGAATATAATTATTAAGAAAGTTGACAGTAAGTAGGTATCAATAATAAAACACTTAATTAGTTGTAAATACTACTTTATTATTCATTTGAGAAACAAGAACACAGAGTAAATTTGTATGAAATAACCACTTTGACTGATAACAATAATAACAGAGAATACCCCACAGTTTGTTTATTTTATTCCCAAAGAATACAAAAAAAACATAAGCATTTTACAATGTATAAAGGGTTTATTACCTCACTAGACGAGAGTCTGTGCTGAGGCAATACTATTTAATTTAAAATGAAAAAGAAACCACCCATCAACCATATATGAAGCTTTCAACTTGCATTAGAAAATCGCAAAATCTTGGCAAATACAGAATAAGCACGCACACAAAATAGAACACACATACATTCATAAAGTAAATATTTATATACCTGGTTAGTTTTTATAAAATATTTCGTGGAATTTTAATGGACCGCAAATAAATCTCTAAAAATCTTTGTAGGCTCTTTTCTCGATTCTTTTAGTATGCATATCTAACGTTCTTCCATGCGATACGTCATTTGTATTTTCTTTCCGTTTTGATTGTTTTTTTAAGCTTTTTTCATAAATAACAAAATCACTGTTTATACACAAAGAATGTACCTAATTACCTATACATTTGTACAAATGTTGTGTTTCTGTGATGCAAATATATTTATTCTCTTACAAACATAATAACTGCTATATCCTTGTACCTTGGTAATTGTTTATTGCCACCTTTTTATTGACCTTTAATTTTGTTAGTCTGGTGTTGAAAGTAACTTTCCAATTAGCTGGACATTTGAAACTTGTACCATAGCTCAGAACACACTTGTATTGCGACCATTCTTTTAGCCTCTAATAAGCAGAAATACATTTTCAATCAATTTGGTTTTGTACATGAAGTTACCTCGCTTAATTTAAAATGCTGGTATTTTAAAAGTTTTTTTTTTTTTATCTTGTAATTATTTATTCATCTATTCCTAAAATTAATTGCTTAAACATTTCACATAATTCATTTAAAAAAAAAATCTTTGATAAAAAAGAAAGGGTCATCTTTCACTCACTTGTTTCATTATTATTTTGAAATGGACTATCACCAAGCACCCAGAAGCCCAAAACATCGAAGATCATATATTTATGTTCTTTCATATAGCTACAAAAGTACTTTAAACCAAACTTATTTCTTTCTTCTTCTTTTCTTTTAAAAAAAAGCCATGGGCAACAGCTGTCAGAGTGACAATCCCCAGTAGGTGCATTATTTTAATATTAATGAGTGAAAACAAGTTGCATTTGGGGGAGAATTCAAATGGTCATTTCTTCTTTGTACCCGGGTTAACAGGAACAGCTCTTTGTGGTTATTGAATATTCACAATGATTAACTGCTATTTCTACTAATAATTATTATTACCTACTGTGATTTCTCATCTGATAACCAAACCTATCAAACATATTCCTTTTATAATTTATAATAATAATCTTGTAATCTCAAAAAACTAAATAGTGAAGTCAATTTGTGTTTTGGCATTTATTTGTTAACGAGTACAAAAATATAGATAAAATTACTAGCCAATATTAATGTGCTGGAGATTTTTAAATTGTGTCACCCCCAGTTTTATCAAAAAATAACGATTGAAACTATTTCAAACGGTGACAATCCCTCTGCAAAGAACACTCGGATTTTTTTTTTATCTTTCTGATGATTGAACCTGGGATTTCTTGATAAAACTTAATATAAAACTGTCCCACAATTAGACTACCGATAAACTTTGTCGTCATAATATTCTATTGAATTTATCAGTAGGTTGACCTCAATCATTTTTCTATCCCAAATTTGGGACTGTTCTAATCGCACCCATATTAACAGTGATCTTTACTTCTAGCCTTCCCTTATATCTTACTATCTTAGTATTACTATAGTAGGTACTAATTAATTCATATTCACAACTCATAATGTGTCATATTGATTATTTATTTTCTCAACACATTTGTCGTTCTGTTTTTGTTATTTGTATATATAATAAAAATCTGTAAAAAAATAATTTTTCTTGGGTCTGTTCAAGAAATTGTTCACTACAAACAGTCTCTGAGATCTTCATTCCGTGTCTGTTAAACAAATTGTTTGCTCATTTCGATTGACTGCTGTTTTCACATCTCGTCACAATAAAACCAACAATGTTATTTAAATAGCTTTGTCAAATCATTTCTTTTTGACGTAAAAGTGTATAAAAATTTGCAATCACTACAGTGCACAGCATCAAAACGATACTAGCGTGTTTTCTTGTACAAATACATTCATTTAAAAAATATCATATTGGTAATTATATATTGTTACCCCTAAAAAAAATTAGTATCCCATGTTTAAGTTTGACAGGTGAAATGTTTTTTGTAACGGGAGAGAGGTTATTAGTTTTTTCTAAGGTTTGTATATTAAAATACCTGTTTCACATGATTTGTTTAATATATCCAAAAAAAATCCCTCAAGACAAAAGCAGACCTTAACTTTTCTCTCTCTCTCTCTCTCTCCAAACAGACTTCTTTCGCTTCCTCCACTGACATTTCATTTCTATATGAATAGCCACTCATATGTCTCTTACTTCTGACTTTGCCTCTGCTTCCATGCCTTTTCTTTCACCCTTATGTCATATTCTTACTGTCCATTCTTTCTCAACTTGTTACAACGCTGACTTCTGTACCATATACTTTCCTTATATTACCATTCCTTTCCATGCCCCACATATTCTACAGAAATCTCCCTGAAATGGATCTGCAAATTATGTGTTATGATTATTGCAAAATATGTGGCAATATTATTAAGTTACTCTCGTTTCTAAACTAATGTAAAATATTTTGACTGTATCATATTATATGTCTTGCAAGCTGTTTTCACTCTTGTTCTTTTATTTCTTTTCACGCTAACCAAATAACAATGTTGCATAAAAAATTATACTATAATAGCACAAGGTATGTATGCTTTGTATGATATTATACGCCAAGTTGATAATCAAAGAAATTGAGCATATTTTAAACGCTTTTGAACGTGTTCCAGGCTCTGATGGAGATGTTTCAAGAGCAAGTCGTGCACAGGGAACAAGTGTCACCCGGCATCGCGTTGACTCGACCACCAGAACAGCTGCGTACTCCCCGCGCTTCTCTAACCTACGAAGATCTGCTAAGGGACCTAATGTCGGACGAGAAGAGCTACCTTCGTGACTTGCACATGATCATCAGAGTCTTCAAGGAAGAACTGGAGAAGATATTGCCCAGAGACTCCAAGGTTATATTCTTAATAATTATTGTGTCAATTCGTATCAATAGTGGTCAAATCCAAAAATTAAATTTTTTTTAGGCTATACCTATTTACTTCTATTTTGTTGTGTTAGTAAAAGGGATACTTAATAATTAATGAAATTTGTCAAATTCACATAAAAAGGATTGAGAAGGGATTATTTAAAAACTAGTCAATATTTACAGATAAATATCTGTCAATTAGCAGCCATTATACTTTTTGGAGGCTGTGACCGCTATTGTTTTTCATCAAATTTAGTTAAAAAACAGCCACATCCAGAACAGTATTCAAATCCAATCTGTAATAAAAAAAAGTTTTCCAAATTTCTAATTGCAGTATCTTTTTAAATAAATAAAGCTTTATTATTATTATTACTTATAAGGAGTGGTATAGAAGCAAACTCGCATCGATCCACTTTTGTACAAATGTGGGAAATCGATCCTAAGCAACGGGATTGATGCCATTTTGCATCTCAACCAAAATTTTGACATCAAATTTCTCAAGGATTGAGTTGGATTTGCTTTTATTGTAGTATAACAATAAATAGCCCTAAATAATCTTAACCCCCTATCTCTCCTATGGATTTTGTCAGTCATCCTACCCTTGGCGCCTCTCAGGTGCATATATGAAAACTTTCAAAATGTACCACTTATAATGAATTGTCATTTATTTTTTTCAAAGTATTTTGTATGTATATCACTAAAAGTGCATTTTTTCATATTTTGAATGACAGTTGCATACACTTTTTGAGCAATTTGAGCAAAATTGAAAAATTTGTCTTTTATTTTTACACAATAACACTGGCCTATTTGTGATGGTTCTGAGTACAAAAAACCCTCACTGACATTTCTGAAAGAGTCGATACTTCTTTTTACCGATATTTTGAGCATTTTCCTGTATTCCAGTTTCAGGAAAAGCTCATTTAAAACTTATAACATACTGTCATCTAAAATATGAAAAAATGCACTTTTAGTGATATACATAAAAAATACTTTGAAAAAAATAAATGACAATTCATTATAAGTGGTACATTTTGAAAGTTTTCATATATGCACCTGAGAGGCGCCAAGGGTAGGATGACTGACAAAATACATAGGAGAGATAGGGGGTTAAGATTATTTAGGGCTATTTATTGTTATACTACAATAAAAGCAAATCCAACTCAATCCTTGAGAAATTTGATGTCAAAATTTTGGTTGAGATGCAAAATGGCATCAATCCCGTTGCTTAGGATCGATTTCCCACATTTGTACAAAAGTGGATGGATGCGAGTTTGCTTTTATACCCCTCATGTACAAGTGGTGCTAAAAAACATTTGGACAGTAGAAAAGACGGACTTATCAGCCATACCAGCCAACTTTTATACTTTTAGGTAGTAGATTTGACTGCAGTATGATACGATAAAATTTGATCATTATTATTCAACAATCATGTTACATTGAGTTGACCACTTTTTGTTCTAATCAACACAATGATAATAATGGTGTATGTGTACGGTGCGTGGGAATGGGTAAAAAACGAAATAGCGTATTGATTTTTTATATTGATGTATAATTGTTTCAGGATGTTGATTTGATATTTGGCAATATTGTCGAGATATATGAATTAACATTCACGCTGTTGGGATCGTTGGAGGACACTGTGGAGAGCGCGTCGGAGACACAGATGCCCCAAATCGGAATGTGCTTCGAAGGTAAGACAATGGTTCATTCGTGAAAGATACATATGTGTACTTTAAATAAAATTATTTTAACTATGGATTGACGTGATGTTTTCAGAATTAGCGGAGGCTGAAGAGTTCGAGGTTTACGTGAGGTACGCTCATAACGTCACCTCGCAGGAGTCAAGAGATTCACTTCAATCTATAGTGGATAATCTTGAGGTAATTATTGTTCATTTGTTCTGTTAATTCTATAATATAAAAAATGTCGTGTTAGTCCGAACACTTATAACTCGAGATTGGCTGAACAGATTTTTATGATGCTTAGTTTATTGGATTCTTCTCCGCTCCGGATAACAGAATTATTATTAAAAGTTCGAAAAATGGATAGCAAATAATATAAAATATACTATTATTAAAGTTAGTATGGAACGGATTTACTTACAACGATGCCATCTGTGGAAAATTCCTTAACAACACAATTTTTATTTACCTACTTGACAACCATTGGGATTCAAAACATTGGTATGCAGATTTTTGACAGAATTCGATATTTTTGTTGAAACACTAACCCCACATGAAATTTTTTACACATTTGACAAAACCACCAAACTACGAATATACATTTCATACTTATAGGTCTGCAAGTCAGTGGTTTCTATGACAGTTGATGATTGTATGTATTATATCAAAAAAATATGTGATATTTGATCAAGAGGTTCCTACATACAACTGTTGCTAGGGAAACAAATGTCAAAATGTCCACCGTTCTCAATGTGATAAAGTTAAATTTGGACTCTGATTATTTTTATTTAAAAACTTTTATTCAGTTTCAATATCTCAGTACATAATAATATGATGAATCTACTCACTAGGCAAAGCCTGTCTTTGGGAGACTTAAATACACAATATTATGAAAAAATAGAGCAAAAGATAAAATATAAACAAAAAAGGCAGAAGAAGACCAATACAAAAAAAAATACAAACAGACCATAAAACTTATTATAATATATATTATAATAAGTTTATATATAATATATACTATTATATAGGTATATTAGGATAATCAAACAATCAATGACCCTTTTCTTTGTCTGTAATCCGACAGGTTTTGCTGCTAGTTATGTGAATTCATTCTGTAATGTTAAAATTTCTTTATTTAGTTTTCTGAAAGACTGGACACTGCGGGTCACGGTTTCTGCTTGGCTGTGAAGTATTATCTGCCGAAACTGTTGGCTTCACCCATCGCCCACGCTTTTCTTTATTTCGAGTATGTCTCCATGTTGCTCAAGATGGCTCCAACGACCGAGGACCAAGAGAACTTCCAGCAGGTACTATTCGGGAGCATTTCTTTGACTATCATTGTCCACTTAACCATTGCTAACTTTTTTATAATTTACCCATTCTATATCATTTGCAGGTGGAAGGTTTGATGAAGCCAATCCAGAAATCGCTATGTGACTGTTTAGGAAATGGACCAAAAATGTGAGTTTCTTTGTTACGAAAACTTTTTGATGCAAAAGTTACAGTTTTATAGCTCAGTTTGTGAATAAGATATTCCTCATGTCGTCGCAATAATCCGCAATGGTTGTTTTGTAGTGAGGCTGCCAATAGGATGGCTTCCCGTGCAAGAAGACAAGCGGCGCTGGAGAAGACCAACGAACTTGCTAAATTGATTGACAACTGGGATACCAAAGACATTGGACAATGTTGCAACGAGTTTATAAGAGGTTAGATTTTTTTTTCTTAAATGTGTCTGTGATTAGGAGGACCAGCTGTCACCCTTCCGAGGGTCTATTTTGATAAAACGTTGCCGTACTTTCAAATGTTCTTTTTCTGGTATACTTTTTAAATAGGTTCTCTTTTCAAAATTTTCTTGAAAAAAAAAACACATTTTATTTGCTAGCTCGCTAACAACAATCCTTTAAAACAATATGGTAGAAGGAGACAGGAAATCATTTGAATAAAACCAGCTTTGTTTTATTATATTAGCTATGAAAGGGAACTTGCCTAGCATAGAAATTATAACTAATTAAGACTATCTGTGATGATTTTTTTGACACAATTGATACTTCTTTACCTCCTCACCTCATAAACAAAAAATGTAACATGAAATTTTGAAATTATTCCAAATCAATGCTAACTTTATAGCGTAACTTACTTTGGGCTGCATCCCATCCTCTTCTACAGTCTTGGCTCCAGCGCCATCAGCCAGTCCACCGCCTACGGAGTAACTTCATTGATGTTTTGGAGGCTTATTGTGAACTTTTTGAGCTGCCAGTCATGCACAATGTGCTTTACTGTCTGCACAATTTCGCACTCACAATCAGGATCAGCCCTTTTTCCCCATTTCTAGAGTAAGTAGTTGCAACAACCCTGCTCTGTTCTCACTTGTTGTTGCACCCACAACCTCCACGGGAGATCAAGCCCAGATACTCGGGTTGTGGGATCCAGTATGAGGTTTTTATTTACTGTCTCCTTCATGGCCCATCTTTCCTTCCATATTCTATCCGTCTCTGAATTTATGGTTTCCGTAATCCATATGGTGTATAAGGAACCATTTGCTTATAATATTTGTATGTTGATGGATCTTTTGCAGAGGACCTTCTGATCAAAGTGAATTCATCCAAACGCACCAGCGAGAGGAGAGCCTTCCTCTTTGACGGTCTACTGCTGCTGTGTAAGCCCTGTCCACCCAGGCAGGAGCTCAAGCTGAAGGAGCGTCTCTACATCAGGAAGTTGGACATCATAGACAAGCCGGACACGGATGGTATGTCGTGCCCTCTTATATTTTATGAAACTAGTAACTTACTAACATAATAATTATCTAAATCTCTTGTTATTTATGTGAAAAATATTATTGTATTGCGTATAATAAAAATATGTCATTTTTTGCAGAATTACGCAACTGTTTTGAGTTGGCTCCACGCTGTGGTAACTCTGTGATGGTCTGCTGCAGCTGCGTTGCCGATAAGAACATGTGGATGGCCGACTTGGTCATGCTGAACACCAAGAGCATGCTGGACAGGACATTGGACAGGTACCATGCCTCTCTGTCATTCGTTATTAATGCTTCTGTTGGCCGTAATGATTTGAGTATGTTATTCTAACCGCACTTCTTGACCACGTTTACAGTATTCTTTTGGACTTGGAGAGGAAACATCCTCTGAAACTTCCCCCTCCATCGTTGTACAGATTTGCAGTTCCTGACTCACCAGAAAACATTGTCTTGGAGGAGAAGCAGAATTCGGGAGTTCCTCTTATCAAGGTATTGAAATGGTCACCTACCTACTACATAGTCAAAGACTAGTTTACACTCCTTTGGTCAAGTAGCAAGTAATTTAATACCTAATCCTGTGTCTGAACACCAAAGATTTAGTAGAGTAGATTAGTAAGCAGTCAACTTGGTCCATTTTGTTCTATTTTTGTTTTTACTATCCACTGGCTCACTTGCTAATTATCGTGTGTGAACCAATAATAAATTTTAGATGAGTTTAATTGTAAAAACAAAAATGCCGATTTGCTAGTGCAAACTATATTATTACATATTTATTATTTACTCTTGTCACTTCCCAAGGCCCCTAACAAGGGAGTTTGTTATGCTGTGTTATATATATATATATATATATATTATTTTATACTCAAGCGTACCTACATTGGTTATTCCATATAAAAATCAACACAAAAAAACAATGATCTGTACAATTGAATGTACAGAGGGTGAGTTTTTTTAATAGACTGCGATGTCTTCCAACTTACCCCGTACATTGTGTGGGAGACTGTTTATTTTATAAACCATCCTAACTAATCAACTGCACACGAATATAGTATAGAAATGTTTTTGGCAATTTAGCTTTTTGACTTAGCGTGAACTAGGCTTAACAAATAGAATAATACCTAATTAAGATTTGGACGGTTCTAATTTTTGTTTGTTGTTTTAGGGTGCTACTCTTTTGAAGTTGGTAGAGAGGCTGACCTATCATATCTACGCAGACCCAATGTTTGTCCGCACGTTTTTGACCACCTACCGAAGTTTCTGCAGGCCTCCGGAACTATTAGATTTACTTATAGAGAGATTCAATATACCAGATCCTAGTCACGTCTACGATGCTCCCGGTAAGTGTTGACCCACGATTTAACATTCTTAACGTCATATTTTTTCATGATTTTTAACGTTTGATAATTATTTCACGCGGCATTCAGCGCCTCGCAAAAAGAAGTGTTGCGAATCTAAAACAGGTTCGCCGGATCTTGGTAAGAAAGTGAACTGTTGACTCAATTAAAAATTACGGGTTTTCTTAAAATATATTGATGTGGCGTTTTAATAGTTTGTTTTTTTTTTTTTCTTTTGCAGAAAAAGTCGAAGCCGTCGTTATAGATTCAGAGAAGTCGAGTAAAAATTCCTCTAGGGAAGATTTCAAAAAGTATAGGAAAGATTTTGTCCAGCCGGTACAGTTCAGGTAAGGAAACTGCATTTTAACCTACTCTAACATTTGGATAAAATATTGCATGTGCGATATGGTTATCTGCTAGTACGTGGCAGCCATTTTGTAAGTACTAACTTACTTCATCCACATTCGCTCGCAGTGTGGAGCATGTGGACGCCACGAAATTCCTCCAAGCCTCTCTATCTTACTCCAATTACACAGTTTCTTGTAAAACTGCAGTGAGTGTCCGCTTGATTGTTAATTTTGGCCTGCCTCGCCTTCTTGTCCCATCCGAATTGTAGAAAAGGGTTGCGTATTCAAGACTCTCGGGGCACATGCGGAGAACATGGCCAAGTGCTAACTTGGTGTTGTTAAAATGATGTGCAGTTAACGATCGAAAATACAATGAAATAATGCATCACATACTGAGTTTATACTTTTTATGTATTTATTAACGTCTTTTTCACGAAAATAGTTATTGTGTATCAATTTTCTAATATAAACTGGGTTTTTTCGGAATAGGTTCATGAACTCCTCTAATGTTAAGATTATAAGATTCTTATAAATTCCTAAAGCCCGCTCCGCATTCTCATATACTTATATTATCTCCACTCCCTTTGATATTAAATCAGAACAACAACATTCACTTTGCCATTACATGAATGTGACCATTTCAGGGTATTAAACGTATTAAGACATTGGGTAGATCAGCACTATTACGATTTTGAGAGAGATCCGGCGCTGCTGGAGAAGTTGAAGACCTTCCTGGACGGCATCACGGGGAAACCCATGAAGAAATGGGTGGAAATTGTTATAAAGATCATACAGAGAAAGGTAATGCTAATGTGTCAACTGATTTTGTTCCGGACTGGTGAACTTATCTTTTGCAAATGTTACACCCAATGTTTGAATGGAAAATTTTAACTACCCCAAGGTTTTTACACAAAAAAAGACCTCATAATTAATCTGCAAAACACAAATATTATAGCCCATATACAGAGTGACAATGCAATATATTTTTTGTAGATGCTGTATTGTTTTTCTGTTTGCTGTATATGTGTGACAAAATAAATAAATTCGTATTTGTATTAATTGAAACAGAGTGGTGGTGAACAAGGTCGTACTACCGGCTCGGCATCTTCTCCACCCGCTACGGCCACCACAGGTCCTGTGTGCGTGTTTGACAAGACGCCTCCGCCCATAGAATGGATGGCCCACACGCCGCTGGAGGAGAGCAACTGGCATCTGCTGGTGCTGCATCCTATAGAACTGGCGAGGCAGCTCACCCTGCTAGAGTTTGATTTGTACAGAACGGTGAGATCTCATTACTTATCATACTTTAATTGTACAACTCCTTTATATTTAAAAATAGGAGCGTTAGAAGTTTAGAAGACAATAAACATTATGCAAAATCGAGCGTAACGGAGAGCTCTCCCTATGCCCCTAAATGGGATTTAAAGGAAGAATGTTGTGTTAGATTGAAGGATTGTTCTTCGATGCCGACCATCTTTCTCTTTCAGGATACGAGCTTTGCTTTCCATAAAAGATCCTCACTTTGGGTGAGCGCAGATTCATTTAAAAAATTAAATTTTAAATTGACATGTCCAGTTTTATCGGCACATATCCTACACAGTAGAATTAGAAATTAGACAGGATAGTGAAAAATACTTTAACGCAAGTCATAGTGTAGTGCTGCTAAGTACCTAGGTACCATGTTTCTCAGGGTGGAAAAATCTGGAAGTTGGAATAAATGCTGCAGAAATGAGATCACTGCGTAGGATATGCGGAAAGAGACTGATTGATAAGGTGAGGAATGATAATATTAGAAAGGAATGTAGAGTGGATGCCTAGTGACTAGAATGAAAGTGAATAAATTAAGGTGGTTTGGGCATGTAGAGAGAATGAACGAGGAAAGAATGACAAAAAGGATATATAAATCTGAAAGAATGGGTGCACGCAGACGAGGTCGACCACGAATGACATGGTCTAATCATATTGGTTCAGTCTTAGAGGAGGGCCAAGTCAGGAGCAAAAGAAATAGAAGAGTATGCGGAATGTTATGCGTTTGGATTAGTGTTGTTCAAAACGGCTATAAACGAATAGCACGCTACAGACTATATGTTAAAAATATTTAGCATGCTATTTCATACGCTATTTTATAACACGCTATTTTTTATCAGATCGCGGATGGTGTGTTAAAATTAGCGGCACGCTAGATTTCGTAACACGCTACGTCACACCTCGTTCGTTGTACAGATTATTCGCGTGCTATTTTCTACTCGTATACAAGAATAATATTTTTTTATTAATACGTCGCATAACTGATAATTATTTATTTTAGGGAAACCAATGAACTTTGCTACATACTTTTCAGGCTTATTACTGTCTATAGGCAGTTGAATTGAATATTTAGGTAGGTAGGTATTTAACATTATTGTAAATTTTAAATTAATTATTATAGGTGTTTTTAAAGAAAAATTGTCTTTGTATACCTACCTATATATAAAATTTAACATAAAAACACGGAATTGTTTTTAAATAATAATTTTAACGTGAGTACCTACACAAAGAGTTTTTTAACCTACATAAATTAACCAAGTCTACACATTATATCTACTCTGCCATGTAGTATCCTATTAGCAAAAACGCAATTTTAACAGAATAAATAAATAACATCACACACATGGACGTATTAAGTCCATGGTCGCACACGATCTTATATTATATATTATAAAATAGTCTTAGCGGGCTGCAACAGAAACATAACGCGTCCGCATCTCACAGCATTCACGCGATGACTAATAGTCTAGTGTGGATTTCCAAATGCTATTTCATAACGACATAGCGTCTACAAACTATTTAGCATAGCACGCTACGTGCGCTATTTAAAATTAACGCGTTATAATAACATGCTATGCGCTAAATTAACCACCTCTAGTTTGGATGAAGCGAAGGAGGTGTGTTTGGATAGGAAAGAATGGAAATCCATACTCTCTGCCTACCCCCTTCGGGAAACGGTGTGATGGTTAAAAAAAAAAATCTCTTGTACAATTTGTTTTAAAAAAAAAACCTTATAAAAATGAAGGAGTCGCAATATTCTTTCTTTAGTAATCTCCAAATCTTTGGTTTCTGTGACATTCTGCCTTTACATAAACATGTTGTTGGTAACATTATTGCTTTCAATCATTTTTTATTTTTAAGAGATCTTCTTTACAGTCTTTGATTACCTTTTTTAATTGCTTCATTCTTATTTCAGATAAAACCCAGTGAGCTAGTTGGTGCTGTATGGACCAAGAAAGATAAAGAAACCTCTAGTCCTAACTTATTAAAGATTATTAAACACGCCACTAATGTAAGTTACCAGCCATATTCTATCATACTTCAATCTAATCTTGCGCCAAAATGAATGTGTAATAACAGAATGTGGTGGTTTGTATTAACAGTTTACGAGATGGCTAGAAAAATCCATAGTGGAAGCTGAGAATCTTGAAGAGCGCGTCGCCATTCTGTGCCGAGTGCTGGAAGTGATGATGGTGCTGAGGGAGTTGAACAATTTCAATGGGATATTGGCCATCGTTTCGGCCATGGGGAGTGCGGCCGTACACAGGTTGAAGTTTACATTCCAGGTTAATATTATCTTTTTTAAATTTAATATTCAAAGAAGTCAACATGCAATAGTGACAGACAGAAAGATCTTTAACAGCCAATGTTGATGTTGGTCCTATATCGTCTGTCTGTTTTTCAGAAGGGAACTAATAATCTAGTTAGTTTATATCAAGGTCACAGGTTTCAGCGCAAACAAAAACAGAAGTGATATTTTTTTTACCCATCACACCGTTTCCCGAAGTGGGTAGGCAGAGAGTACGTATTTCCATTCTTTCCTATCCAAACAAACCTCTTTCGCTTCTTCCAAACGCATAACATTCCGCATACATGCTCTTCTATTCCTTTTGCTCCTGACTTGGCCCTCCTCTAAGACTGAACCGATATGATCCGACCATGTCATTCGAGGTCTGCGTGCACCCATTCTTTCAGATTTATATATCCTTTTAGTCATTCTCTCTACATGCCCAAAGTGATTGGTAGCCTATCATTTCTGGTGCTGACTTTTGTAATAATGCACTGAAGATCTTGGGTTCGAACTCTGAACTCGACCATTTCCTCTTTTATGCCATATGCTTTGCTCATTATGAAAGACGTCAAATGTGTTTTTGTGTTTACTTTGAGTTAGATAGAATTTGTATTGCTCTTTTTCTAAACATAATGTTCGGCGATATTGGTACCAGCATGTTCATAGAATAACCAATTCAAGAATGCCACATTTGTCATTACGTGGTATTCTGAATGAACAACGACGGCCGAGAAGGCCCTCGAAACGGTGGAGGGAGAATGGAGTACAGCATTCCAAGAGGCCACACCTTGAATGAACAGACTCTTTCAGTCTACGAAAAGAAAAGAACAAGAAAAATGTTTGCTGTCTGTACTTTTGATCTGTATTCATAGTTAAAAATCTGAAGTAAAAAATGTACTAATTCTAATGCTTTTCTTTGAATTTCCAGTTATTACCGGCTAGATTAGACAAAGCATTGGAAGAGTGCAGAGAACTGAATTCTGATCATTTAAAGAAATACCAAGAAAAGTTGAGGAGCATCAATCCGCCTTGCGTGCCCTTCTGCGGCCTCTATCTGACCAACATTCTTTACATTGAAGACGGCAATAAAGGTAGGACATAATATGCCCGATTGTATTTCAATTTTAGTGTGCACTAACTAAAATATGAACGTTCCAATTTTAGTTAGTGCACATTGGTATCCTATAAAAATTAAGAATGTTCCTAATTAGAATAATATTCAAATTAGTTCATGAATTAATCATGAGAACTTAATTATTAAATTTTGGAACGTTCTTATTTTAGTTCGAACCAAAACCAGAATAGGTTTTATAGATTATTCCGTCAGCAAAATACCGTGTTGTAATCCGAGAGTCTGCAAAATTTTTGAGGAAAGAATTTGTGTTTTGAATACCTATTGATAATTGTTTACAGATTTTATTCCAAACACGGAGTTAATCAACTTCTCGAAACGAAGAATGGTGGCGGAAATCACGGGCGAGATACAGCAGTACCAGAACCAGCCCTACTGTCTGAACGTGGAACCAAAGCTTCGGGTGAGTTCCTGAGGTTTTTTTTTACTTTTTAGAAGGTTGAAAAACATTTTAATGGGAGATTATGCATATTTAGATATTCAACTGGATTCATAAATCCTAGGTGACTAACTCTTCTGTGTCTTCTTGTAGAACTTTTTGGAGAAACTGGATCCCTTTCCGAACATGACCGACACGGAGATCAGAGATTACCTGTACAGCAAGAGTTTGGAAATCGAACCACGAACCGCCAAGCAAGCGCCTAGATTCGTTAGTTTCTATACTTTACATTTCAATATTATACCTATTATTTTTCTAGTGGAACAACAAACGCCCCAAGTATTCTGCCATCTTTCCGTTTCAGCTCTCAGACAAACTTAGTTGATGCCCAACTAAACCGCACCCCGCTTATCATTTCTGGGACACTTATGATTGATACCTTTCCATTGGCTACCTGTCCTGAGCCAAATCCCACCCTATGTCTCTGCCCTAGTCATGGAATTCGAAAAGCTGATTGCAAACCCTGCATTGCCGTCTAGTTCAAAACTCACAGACTTGTAATGTCCAATAACAGTTTAAAATCAAAAAGACTTCCAATGATAACAGAGAAATATTTGTATGACAGCAAATTTAACTTTAGTCAGGCTTGTCCATTGGCCTTCATTGGACTCGTCAAAGTCGCTCAACAACCTGGAGTATGACTTTGAAGCGGAGAGACAAATTAAATATACCGTATTTTGTCTGATTACACTAAGCCAGCCTTCGAAACAGAAGTATAAGTCGTAAGCCCTTAGTGGTTAAAATTTGTATAAAAATTATTAACCTCTTAAAAATTGAACACTGATTTGTTCAGAATGTATGCATAAAAATAGTTGGTTGTATATGTAAAAAAAAAGTAAAAAATTGATATGATGTTATATGACCATATATTTCCATTTCTTGGGTTATATTAACGTAGAAATATTTGGTTTTTGCAGCATAGAAAATGGCCAGGGCTATCACTGAAATCTGTGGGTATCAAACCAGTTCGTGCGAGGCATGGTCACAGCTTGTCGCACTACTCCAACTCCTTCAACCCGGGTGATGGACTGCAAGGGGACATCGATGGCAGTAAGTCTCTCCTCATGCTCTCCAATCATACCATAACAATATATTTGGCAAAACACTCTACTTAAAATCCATGTCCACATTTTCAGACACTTCTCAGTTATCACCCACGGCCTACACGTGGGAGGGACATAACGTCTCCTCTTCATTTGGTTCTGTGGCGAGTCTTCAACACGACGACGATTTATCACCTAGGCCCAAAGGCCGACCGCAGTGCAGGTAGGTTATCTTTCTTTCTGCTGCTTCGTAACTTTATCGGTAGCCCGTTAATTACTTAGTCATTTGTCCTATTATAACCTCATCCGCCATATCACATATTGACTTATCAGTCATCCATTTTACAGATTTTTGTGAACTTGACTTTCAATTTTATAGGTTTTCTTCAGGGTTGTATGGTGTCTAGGCTTGTATCTGTGGGTATTGTATTGTTTTGTGATGTCGTTGCATCTTGATCCATAGCTGCAAAATCCTCATGAATATTGTTCGGGTTTAAAATTTCTTGAGCTTTGTTCTTAAGCTTTAACAAATACCCCTGAAGATTTTATCCTAATTTTTGATGTTAAAATAAATACATTATAAATCGCTAGTAAATGAGGCTAGTATGATAGCTTGTAGGATCGCCCGCTCTTTGTCTGAAACATGTTGATTGTAATGTGTGTCTAATATTGTTGTACTGTTGTTGTGTCCATTCCAGACATCCAAGCATGGGCTCAGCACTCAGCTCTGAATCTATTAGCCCCTGCCTCATCGAACTCTCCACAAGGATGGTGGAAAACTTCTCCCCAACTCCCTCTATTGGTCCCAAACCTGGTGGTGTCTCCAGTGGCTCCAGTACCCTGCCCAAACCCCTACCTCCGTCACTAGTCCCTAGACAATCCAATCCCTCTCTGAATGTTCCAAACAAAGGTTCCAACGAAAGTGGCGCTATGAGCTTAGCTAGAGAACAAACACCTCCTCCACCGCCGAGAAACCACCCTTCACCCGATCACCAAATGGTAGAATTCCGCACGGCTAATGGCCCTAAATGGCCTGTGCTGCCCACCTCTAGTGATTCCAGTTTTATAAATGACTCCCTCCCACCCAGATTACAGCCTTCCTCACTAGAAGAGAAGCACATCAAGAGAGTTAATGACATAATGGGAACAACTATTGGAGAACCTTGGAAGATCAGCAAACCACCCGCATTGAGTCCTAGAAATCCGATAGTAGATGCCAACTCCTTCTATGGCACAAACAACGCTAGTCTTCATAGATTTGAAAGTGTTTTCAAGAAACACATGGAGCTTAATGGTGATTTGAGTGCAGCTACTGACCTCAACGAACTCAGGCAGAGTAAATCCCCCAAAATCAACAAAACTACTAACGAAGACGCCTCACCTAAAGAAGTGGACAGAACTACCAAACCAACAATAATCAACAACAAATCTAACGGTGATGTGGCCAACAACGCAGCAAGCGATACGGACGATCCTCCCTCAATATTGCCACGCAGGACATTGTCTCAAACTAGCGCGGATATCAAAGACAAGAATACTTTGAACAACAACAACGTGGACAAACAGCCGCCGCCCACTCTGCCGGATCGTGCACCCATACCTAGTCCGAGAACCAACTCAATATACGGCAATAGTGCGTGGTCCAAAACGGGCTCCAACATGGACGAAGTGAACAATAAGTTGGTGAAATGCAATTTGCCCAGCCCCAAGGATCTCATGGGTGGAACTCTGATCAGGTAATGCCGCAACTAACATTTCTTGTCATTTTGTTTTGTCTGCTTCTCATTTACCCGAGATCTTTTGTGGTTGTGGGTTAACTTTTACGCATATTATCCTTTAGATAATCTTTTCAGCAGAGTTTGGTGGTTGAGGTATAATGTAATGTTGTCTCTTTCAGACTCAGCGAGACGTCCCCCAAGCTGCCCATGTTCATTGAGAACGAGATGTATTCTCAAGGGGTGCCTCCGCTCAGTCCCCATGTCAATGTTCCAAATTCAGTGCAAAACTATGAGAAGTAAGTATATAGTATTAGCTTTCCCGACGAATGCTGTCCTGTTTCAGTGCAACTTTCTTTATTTTTTTCTTTCGTTAGAAGCTTTTCTTGCCTATAGCAAACACCACAAAAAAACATTATTGAAATTGGAAAAAATTCACTTTTGATCAAAGGAATTTGAACTTCATTAATATATATATTTATTGCTTTCAGACATCACGGTAAAACTATCAACACTGGTCCGGCATTCAGCTACCCGTCATTAGGATCGCAATCCGGTATAAGTCCGTGGCCCCAGGGAACACTGCCTACTCCAAAGCCCTCTCCGACCATTCCACAATCGCGTGAGTATTTTGGAATGAATCTTTAGTATTTTGTGTCCATTCTCATACATATTTAAAAAATTCCTTGAAAATCAATCTTTTGTTGTATTGTTTATGATTTTTTCCATATTTACAGTGACCACCGTCCCGCACACTCCGCCTCCTTTACCACCAAGAAAACCCAAGGAACCAACAACAAAAGACCCCTCGCACATGTCATCTTCTAAAGAGCATCTGCCCCAACCTTCACCGACCACACCTACTCAGGTATTCACTTTTTAAAATAGCAGCTTGATGTACTGTTCAGTCCACTAGGTATTGTCATTATTTTACCATAGATACTAGGAGGCTGCAGTCATTGCATCCCATACCTAGCTATCATTTATTTATAGGTACATAGATATTTTTGGTAAGTAGTAACATATTTGGAATTTATCACCTCACTAAAGCTACGGCTACACTATGGCCCATGCTGGTCCAGGCTGGCCAAATAGGGGCTCTGGCCAAGCATTGGCAAGTAGCAACATTTGACAAATATACTTGTACACCTGGCTACACTATTGGCCCAACATTGACAGCTAGTACGTGGCACAAGACTAGACTACCACACAATGTTTCTATCACCGATCCGTTAATTAATTCTTGCTTGTATTCAGCATTTTACATTCCACTCTCCAATTATTATTCACTGTATATTCCTATCTGAGTGGGGAATTCCAATAGAGTTTACCCCACATGGGCAAAAAGGAAAATTTTAATATAATTTCCGACCTCGGTAGCCTAGTTGTACTAGCGTGGACTTCAGATCCGGGGTCCCGGGTTCGATTCCCGGTCGGGTCAGAGTTTTTCTAAGTGTTTTTTCACTTGAAATTTCTACCCGGGGTTGGTCTGTCTCAGATTAGACGGGACCGGTTGACTGGAAAAAATTGCTTCAAGCAATAAGTTCCGCTGGCTATACTGACACCTTTGTATAGAAAAGTGTTATATTATTGTTTTGCAATAGTTATATATTTACCTAGCTCTTAAAGGTTGATTTGGACTATAACATAAATGAAAATAAACGATATTGATAAAAAAACAAGAATCATGTGTACATACTTAGTTCTCGAGTGGTTTAAAGAAAACATCCACCACAGTCTTTGCCGTTTGGATTTTTCGTTATTTAATAACAGAAAAGCAGATGCCGCATATTTCACTCAATAGGATGCTGCAATTAAATGCCATATCATTGTCAACTTCCATTATTTTATCCGAATTAAAAAAAATAATGTACAAAACACTATGAAAATAACAACATGGATGACATGACAGCTGTCAACATTTTGTCCAATATTGGTGAATACTTGCGGACTCGATCGACAAGTACCTATACAAGTAACGGCCAATGTCAAATATTGGTCGATATTGATCATTGGTGAAACGGCCACACTACTTGCCCATGCTGGGCCAGAGCCTCTATTTGGCCAGCATGGCCCATATTGTAGCCGTGGCTTCAGATATTAGCTATTAGCCTTACATTTAGAGCTCATCGCTCAGTCTAGCCTCCGGAAAGAATTGGAGGATCTTGTTGGCTCTTTGATTTCTTCTGGGTGCATTAGAAATTTTTCATGATTGGTAGGCACTAGCAAAAAAGGTGTACGGGGTTCTCTAGTGACTCTCCACACATCCTGTACGTTGGATCCTTAAAGTACACATGTGCTTGTTCAACCTACGATGATGCAGGTATTTTTTCTGTTCAGTAACGTAAGGACATTAAGTTCCTTGCAGATTTCCTATTATTGGCATTTACTAATGTGTCCGCTTTCTATTTTAGCCTTGGAATATAATATTATGTGCATACATTTTCTAATTAACAAAATGGACATACAGGCTAACAACTGCTTATAATCAATTTCAGCGATTTTTGGGCGGCCCTCCTCATGTGCCCCCCAAGGGAAGTGTGGGAGTGTCCCCCCCACCTCTGCCCCCCAGACCCACCCACACCCTGCCCCTCTTGAGGCCCCTGGATTCAACCTTACTGCAGAGGCGGAGTCAACACAATAGCCTCAACAACAGGTATACCACTCTCTCTATGCAATCACCAATTTCTTCCCCAAGTATTGGGAAACAATCAAATATCGGACAGCAATGAAGAATGCTGACAACGGGACCCATATTCTAAGTTTTATCGGAAAGTAGTCACTAAAGTAAAGTGAGTAACACGATACTTTTTGTATGAAAAACATGTATACATATCGAATGCGAGAATCGCTTCTGTTTCTAGAAATATCCTTGTGGTGGCGCTATACATATTTTCCATACAAAATGTATAGTGTAATTCTCACTTTACTTCCATGACTACCTTCCGATAAAACTTAGAATACGGGTACAGTTAATCTGCTGCCAAAGTCGCTTCATTAAAAATTTACAGTTTGCTTACTTGACAATTTTCTATATAAGAAAGAATCGTTGATGGATTTATTCTGCTTTATGTAGTTTGACTGGATCTATTAATATGAAATTTTTCTGTTTAGTGAAAAGGAGTTTTATAACAAAAAAGTGAAGTTTCAAAAAGAAGAATTTTAGAAACTGCCCATGTTGAGATTGGATAGTATTATAAAAGATCCAGTCATAAACACAGCAAACAACAGGGTCTGTGTCAAAAGGTCAAATTTATATTTCGAAGCGAATAACACTCATCCTTTTTATTCGTTTAGTGCTAAGAAACATCTTTGATTGTGGTTTTTGAATATACTTTGATACCGAATACATTTTTTGTTCCAAAATACTTCGGTTTCATTTCTTAATGAATCGGAAAAATCTAAAAGGATATAGGTAGATAAACAATAAGTATCTAAATGTCATGTATTTGTTTACAGCGAAAGCACTGGTGCTACTCCGAAGCTACCTCCTAAACCATTGCAATAGCCCCGAGCTCGGCGCCCAGCGCCACAGCCTCTGCTCCATCCTCGTCATATGCCACGCTCTTACGCTCAGCACCATTATATCAATGTTGTCATTGTGAAAATGTAGTTTCGCCGGGAAGAGGTTATTTTTTATCTGTCAATGAAACAAATCATTCTGATAAAATGCTGTTTTTCTTCTTATTGTTTTCTGTCTGCAATCTTTATATCATTTCGGGACATTCGATTGTAAATAAGATAATTTAACGTTTCGAACGTAACTACTTGATGTAAAATGTTGAGACAAAACTAAATATTGAGTTTTTCCGCAAATTTCGTTATCTTTTTTTTTTAGCTAGCTGATCATAACTCGAGCTACCATCAACATGTGATAGCCTAGCAATGTAGTTACTAGCCTGAAGAATTATGTAAATGTGTAGTACTCGAAAACTGGTTGAGTTAACCTACTCCCACCCACTGTACACAAATGTCAAAAATTGCTTTATTTTTTTTTTTATTTATATTATTTATCAGACGTCTAGCATTACGATGAATAATAGTTTACGTAATAGTATAAATAAAAAAAAACTAAAATCTGTACACATGTGTGTATATGGGTTAGTAAAATTTGTATAAAAAACTGAATATTTTCTTTTGTCTCAATAACTAATGTAAATAAGTGGTATAAACTGTCTGCATATGTTATGTATATATTATATTGTTGTATTATCGTTTTAATAGGAATTCAGTCTAGTCATATATTTAGATATCCCCATAACTCTATGTATTTATTTTTTTTTTGTCACGAAAAAAACATTAGATTTATGTAAGTTTATATTGACTTAATTCTTTGGGTTATCAATGATTTTGATGAAATTAATACAAAGTCATATTTTTGTTCCAAACAATTAATTGAAAAAAAAAACACTTATGAAGTCTTTTTATCAAAGACACACAGAGCTACAAATTAATATTTATGTATTTATTCGCCTGAGAAATTTATTAAAGCTTAAACTACTTGGTTAACCAATAATGTTTTTATTGCATTAAGTTTGAAATAGGATAGCCATGATCGTCAACTCATCTAAAGCCATTTATTTATAGGCTGTTTAATTATTTTTTTTATGCACAAAGGTAACAAAAAAATTTATTCAACCATAGAGATATGTAAAGAATTCAAAACATATAATATTATTGATTGTGAATATATAATTAATGATAATAATAATATTATGATAGATATATGTACAAAGAATGGAAATTTATATTATGTTGGTTTAAGAAGATGGACGTATTTCAAAATGAAAGACTTGTAATATATTTTGTATGTAATTAGAAAAAAAAAATGAAACTATATAATATATTTTAAGGGGTTGTTAGACATTATTATATATACGTACATGTTTAGAGTTTTGTTATTATATGGAGAGAATGTTTTGTTGTATATAATAAATATATATATATATATATATAAAATATGTGTATAGTATATTGTAAGAATATTATGTATAAAAATAAATAAATTGAAGGAAAATTACTTTACATATGAAACATATTTGTATGTGACGAAGACTGGGTGTGAACTTTTTGAATCTGATGGTATGATCGTCATAATCGTTATGGTTCGTCTTTTACGAATATACTTTCCTAATCTTTTTACATCTTACCATTTTCAAAAATACAGCGCGGATATTTTTTTCTGTTTTTTTAAATATCTAATGCTTATTGTTGAGCACAATATCAAAATAAATTTATAACGATTGGATGTTATGGGTTAGAAAATTTATTAGCTTAGCGTTAAATCCGAAATATAGTTTTCATTGTGTTTTAGTTATTATGGGATGGTTGAATGTAGGTATTGATTTGATGTATAAAAAAGGAGTACCCCATGCGTAGTGAAGCGGCAATACTGATCATATGTTTTAATCTTATTGTTAACATTTATAGCTGTATATTATGTGTATTATGTGTGCGACGCTGAGCGTCTTAATTAATTCCTATACAATATAGACTGTACGCCCTCAATATGTTTCGAAACAACCCAACCATTTCTGTGATAAGTTGAGTTATATTAAACCATTCTTAACCACCGTACACAAGTTCAAAAATCATTTAAATTTGGAAATGGTGTAGGTACACAGCTGTGAACAAATCAAATTGCTGGTCAAATCTCACATAATGAGATTCTTGATGTAATGTTCTTAAAATTGCACTCTGACTTGACTTGATCTCAGTTTAATTGTCATACTAAAGCGACTGGAGTTTTCTGGTTGTCAAAGTGTTTAAACCTATACTTAGATACTTTTTTAAAAATATGTTTGATCCCACAGATTTTGTTATGGGGAGTTTTGACTTGGATGTAAAGTCATTATTCATGTCTATTGCTCGGAGAAGTTTCATTTCTCTTCTTCGTAGTTGGATCATGACATTTAAAAACAATTTTTACTAATAGACCATTAACAACCACGTGGATTGTGACGTTTGCGGGGCGGCATGAAAAAATTTTGAGTTGGTATCCTGTACGAGTGTGTTTATCGGGTCACGGATAGAGTGAATCTACATAAAAAAAAAACTAAAAGAATCATTAAATGTAACAATGAGACACAAAAATCAATTTGCAGATGTCAAAAAAAATATAGGTATGATAAATAAAATTATAAAAACAATAATTATTATGACTGAGAAAAATCATTGATAATATGGAATAAAATATTTAATGTAATTATTACAGCAGCTAAAAATTAATTTGAACAATACAAAATATCTGTATTTTACAAGAAAAAGAATATATTATTGTGTTTTATTGTTGGAAAGTATTCCAAAAAATATGTCCAAAGTGAGCCGGAGAACTGATTTGGATCACTATTGATTCGTGCAGTTTGGGTCGCTATGCAAAGTGGTTTGTTACCCATCACTATGGTTTATGCGTCTGTGGGGTGTGCGCCACCATTGTACCACCTAGTAAACGTCATCCTTTAATGGTCTATTGTATCAATCATAAAATAGTCCTGGTAGTAGAAGCTTCCCCATCCTTTTTAACTTACAGTTTCCCTTCAAATAAGCTCTCTAACTGCAACTTCTTAAAAAGAATTAAACAAAAACTTCTCTAAAAGCGAGTATATAAAAATAATTTCCGACTTATTAAGTAGTTTTTTGTGTGCATATAGGGTATAAATCAAGTGATAGCAAAAAAATTTTTGTGACAATATATTTTGATTTGTTGTACGTAGATATCATTCAAAATGAAAGTTTACCACATGACAGAACGATATTTCATCGTTCTATCCTTTCTTATTTTTACACGCCTGATGATAATTTCAAGACCGATTTTTTTTTTATAAAATCGTTATTACTCTCGATGGGCACACGCTTATGTGCTCAATAATTGTTTCTGTTCTGCTTTTGACAGATGACATTGGTGCTAACCATCATTACTTTTTGGTTGTTTCTATTTACTTAGATTGTTATCAAACTTATTATTATATTTTTATTGTTTCATCATGTTGTATATTGAAATACACAATCTACTTAGTTTATAATATGTTGTTTACAGGTCAAATCTTGTTTTGAAGAAACGCAAAATTTGTCTCGGTGTGACAAATATTTTGGAATAGTTTAATGTACTATTTGATCAATCAATCAATACTCTCTCTCTCTTCTGAAATCCTACTTAAGAACACAAATAGAAAACAAGAATTATTTTTAAAAATTAACTTTTCTTTAAATTTATATTGTAAATACATGTATTTGGCCTGTATTATTATTGGAATTTTTTGAGATTTAATTTAATATGATCTCGTTTGTCTTCCTCCATTCAAAAAGAAATAAATTTTACATTTCTTATATTTATAAATTTTGAATTATTCAACTTGACAGAATATATTATCAATTATGTTTTCGAATTGAAGATATTTTATATTTTTAAATTCTATCAAATGAAATACAAGGTATATTTTTAGAATGCCATGTGCAACTAGAAGATTTTGAATAAACTGTAGTCATTGCATGCTAAATTTGACTAATGTAACACAAATAGATTTTGGCGTATCACGTAAATCTAATTATTATGGTTGCATTAACGCAATCCTGCACACCGTACACAGGATGGACACCATTTCAAAAATTATTCTAATAGCTTTGTTTTATAATAAGTAAAAAAATCTAATACTAGATGTCTTTGTTAATCACCACTGACAACTAGTATTAGCATTAATAATAATGTAAATACAAAAAAAAATGCTGCGTACACAACTGTGTACAGTGGACGGGAATGGGTTAAACTTTCCACATTGGTCAAATTTTGCATACAATACTGTATTTGGAGGAACTAAATAATATGGATATATCTATATAAATATTATATTGTTGTATTAAAAATATCAACATAGGAAATTGAAAGTAGATAAAATTTAAATGTTTAAAAAAAATGGAAATATATATAAATTATGAATGTAATACTATACCTATATTATGTGGTGTTTGAAGTTTTAATCACAGCTGTTTGTTTCATCACTCTTTTTGGGTTTTGATGATAACCTGTTTTGAGGTACCTACATCACATGAATTAAAATTGTAGCACTCATCACATTTGAATCTGAAGGGGTATTCATGAAACAGTCTAAATATTATCTAATTCAAATCTTAACACATTATGACTAGCAGTGGTTAATTTAGCGCATAGCATGTTATTATAACGCGAATACAGTTACATTGACAATTAACTTTCAAATATCCCTATAATAATTCATTTAAAATTTACAATAAATACCTACCTACCTAAACATTTAATATAGGTGCTAAATATTTTTAGCATATAGTCTGTAGCGTGCCATTTTGAACTATACTAATTGAGGGGTATAAAAGCAAACTCGCATCGATCCAATATTGGAAAAAAATGAACTATGAATGTAGTAACATTAAGATTCTTTAGGGCTATTTATTGCTATACTACACTAAGAGCAAATCCAACTCAATCCATGAGAAATTTGATGTCAAAATTTAGGTTGAGATGCAAAATCGCATCAATCCCGCGTCGCTTAGGAGCAAATACAGATCGATCCATTTCAACCAATCACAGGTCTGCGTTACCCTTTTTTCAAGATGGCGGATTTGTGTTTTGAATCGTGTGTTGCATACTAAAGTTGTTGTAAAGTTTTTGTGTTTTTTTAATTAAAAATGGAAGAATTTATTCGTGCAGTGGAGCCGTCGTATTCTAGGAAACCACCCCGAAATCCTCAAAAATGGAAAAGATCTATTGCAAAGTCAAAAAGCTATGAAAAACATGTTTAAAGTTTCTTAAGCGAGTTGTCAAAGCGCTTCTTGTAAAAACCCATATTGTCAAAATTTGTATTCTCTCATTGACAATAGAACCATACATATTACGTATAGTCATCATTATTAATTGTCAGTTGGACACATGAGTTCATACGGGGTGGGGGGGGGGGGGGTAATCACGAAATATAACAGGGGGTGGGGGTGTAGAATATCGTGGGTATTTTAATGTTTCATGTTATTTTGTACCAAAAATTCAAGTGATTTTTGAGTAAGGAAGAGGTTTAGTCTATAACCTCACCACTAATCACCAAGGGAGACGGAGGTCTAAAAAGTTGCTACAATAAAATAAAATCACATAATTAATGGACTTGTACAATGTTTTGCACCCATTAGTGAAAGTAGGTTCTTCTTGTACCTACATACAAAACTGTGTACCTACCAAGGGCGGATCCAGGGGGGAGTCACGGGGGTCATGACCCCCGCCCCTGGGCTGGGTCCAGGCCCTATATTTTTGTCTATTTTGAAGTACAGTACTTACATTTGTCTAGAGATTTTTTTAGGAAAAGTTCAGTTTCCAGATAAATTTTGGAAATGACCTTTTTTACTTTTTTATTTTACATAAATTTGACGTTTTTAATTTTGTCTTATATATTTTTTTCATTTTGTTAATATTTTAGATATTATTTTATTTTTTTATTTTATAATAAAAAATAATATTGACTTAATCTGTTTTTTTACTCTGTATTTACAATAGCTGTCAAAATGATGTTGAGATGCAAAAACACATCGATCCACTACTTAGAAGCAAATACGCATCGATTCATTCTATTTTTACATTTTTAAATGAATTAAGATGAACTGTTAGTATTTAAATAACATTTTTGACATTAAGTTATGATTTACTTGTGATTGGAATAAAATTTCCAGTAAATATTCCACGGAATATTGTTGCAATCAAAATTATCGATTTCCCACGTTTGTACAAAAGTGGATCGATGCGAGTTTGCTTTTATACCCCTCAATTATGACATCATTCAATTTTAACAAATTATTTTTTTAGAGAATCACTAAACCTGGCATAAAATTAAAACGGTATATAACATTAAATTACAAATAAGATTTTTTTTTTTATTTTTTGGCTCAATGATTATTTGAGTAGTTTTTGAAGAATGTGGTACTTCATAGAGTGCTCTGGCATATATTTAGTTGAAGTGATGCCTCAAAAAAATATATATATATTTTTAATGTCAAATGGCGTCAAAACGGGTTAAGATTTGAATAAGATCAAAGTTAGATTGTGTTTAGACCATTTTTAAATACCCTTCCTGTATTGATGTACAACTACCAAATTATATTAATTCTTTATCACAAGATTGTTATTCAACTACTTATTTTTATTTTAATAAATACTTTTAATTGTTTTTTTGGGTGATAGTTAACCAACGAGCTGTTTTCTGTCGTTGTTCAACCTGTATAAAATTCTTTAAGTGGGCCTCACCAACGTAGAAGTTAACTTGTTGAGTAAACGGTAATTACAATACACAATGACTAGCAATGTTGTATACTACTCAACAAAATATAATAGTGATAGAAACGATACAGTTTTATATTAAATAAATTTTATTTACGTACTCAAAAGAACACCTACTTAGGGTGCGATACATGTGTTGTTATTCTTTTGCTTATTAAAATCTAATAAAGGGGAAGAAATATATAATATAATTAGGGTATGTACACCCTTGTGCATATTATTCAAATAATGACCCACTGATGAAACAATATTAAGTAGGTATATTTATGTTAATGGAAATTAATATCCAAATTGTGATGTTTGATAAAAATTCTATTCTACCTTTAGAGTAACCTAAAATACAGTATGTATCATATGAAGTGAACACTTCTTTTAGATGTTTATATATAAATCACTATATTTTAAAGATTAATGGAATATTAAATAAAAAAAATATTATACTAAAATATAATTATCTGCGTTTCTTTTTTTCCTTAATTCAAGCTCGACGTTCATTATTGTTGAGATTTTTGTAAGTAGCTTGGACTTTTTTCTTTTAAGCCATTACTTCGTATCTCTGAAGGGGTAGGCTGCGACTCTAGCCTAGCCTAGTGGCAAAGATACCGTCTATTTTAACCTTCTTTGATTGACAGAATTGATGTGTTTGATGCACGTCATTTTTGTCGACCACCCTTCTTTCACCTTCTCTTTCAGTCTTATAAGTTCTTTTGCCTTCCAGCTTTCAGCATGCCCAAATGTTCTCTATGGTTTCATTGCATTTAAATGGTCATGTCGGAAAGTGGGTTCCTGCTTTTGCTGTACGTATGCTCATTCATATGCATAGAAACATTCTTTGTGCCGGTTGGAATCAGCGTTCTATGTGTTTTCACTAGAGATGAAACGGATAGCATTTTCGCCAGATGCCGGATATTCGCCCAACTAAGCAGCCGAATACCGGATATCCGGCGTATGTATATGATTAAGTGGTGCATCCATATAGGATCATTGGGTTCATTGTAGAAAAAACCATCAACCGCATTAGTTAGTGTGGTGTGATAATATTTTTTTCCTATGATTAGTGTCCTAGATTTTTAACATTTACCCTCAGAACCAAGATTGTAGCCAAAATAGCATTAGTGCAGAGGTTCCCAATCTGTTTAGGTTTACGGCTCCATTTATATTCAGTCCAAACTCCCTTTATGCTCCACTTAGGAGCATAGGGAGGCAACAAGACCTCTCCATTGCGCTCGATCTTGCGCAATGTTTATGACTCCCCACACACCATATGCAGAAGCCTCAGCTCTGCTTCGAAGGAGCTGAACAGGAAGGACACCCCCTCGGTATGAGAGGGTCTTCCTTGTCTTCGGGACCCTGATGGGAGGAAGAACAGCTCTCCACTTTTTCTTGTTTGGATTCTTGTTTTATACTGCCCCACTTAATCGCGTGGTGCCAGCGATAAAAAAAAAACTTAAAATAACAGTGTTTTTTTTTCAAAATTTATAAAATTCGCTGAATGCTAAAGAAGTCTTTAGTAGAGCCCGGGCAGTGTGTGAATTAAATAAATAAATAATATCTGCATCTTCCAGCAGGATGATATAATATGACGAAACATATTTATTTAAACTTTCCTTATTTAAGGAGACAATCGAAGCCGCTTACTACCTCTATTTAAAGAAAT
Organism: Mystacides longicornis; assembly: GCA_963576905.1. Taxonomy (NCBI): domain Eukaryota; kingdom Metazoa; phylum Arthropoda; class Insecta; order Trichoptera; family Leptoceridae; genus Mystacides; species Mystacides longicornis. Next base: position 1,065,026 of record OY756425.1, read on the forward strand.
AAGTATTCATTCTCCATAATTTACCCTTATTGCATTATGTTTGCTAATCAATTTTCTAAGTTGTAGAATTTTTCTTGTGATTACGAGGTGTATTTCTAAAGTGATTCTTACTAAATAAATCAATTAGTTATGCTATGGATAGGTGCTAGTTATCCGGTATTCGGCCGGATAGAATTTAAGCAGCCGGATAGGCTGGATACCGGATAGCCGCCGGATATCCGTTTCATCTATAGTTTTCACCTATAGGGTAAGAACACAGAAAGCCGATTCCGATCGGAGCAAAGAATGCACAGAACATATATACTCTCTAACGAGAAAGAATGTTTCTATGCATTTAAATGAGGATACGCACAGAAAAAGCAGGAACCCGCTTTCCGGCATCCCATTTAAATGCATTGAAACCATAGACAACAATCTTTGAGCCGGTCGGCATGTGTCGGAATTGACTTTCTACGTGCTTAGAAATTAATTATTGAAAACCAGCTTACGGAACTAACCAATCATGGAAGGGGATGTCAGAAAAGAGAAGAACAATGGAACAATCTTCCCAGACTTAGGCAATCCAATGAACTTCTTGGTGGCTTAAACTCCATAAGTACCAGAACATATTTGAGCCTAAATAAAATAGGTCCTATAATCGTAACAAGCTTCTTAATGAGTCACTGTAGACTTCGGGAACACCTAAGGAAGCTGAGACTCGAAAATAATGGAAGCTGAAGATTCTGTGAGGAAGGGGTTGAAATGCCTCCCACCGCCTTACTTTGTGCGAGAGTAAGAAGTTTTGGTAAACACAGGATAGAGGTGGAGGACTTCACCGCTTTGGGTCCCCTCCTAATGCCAAGTCTCTTGAAGTGTTTGGAATTAGTAGGGAAGCTCTTATTGGGAGACACCATAAGCAAGCAGGGGAACATAACAGTTCGAAGCGCAAAACACCCCTAGAAGAAAAAAAACCAATTGAGTCGTTTGGCAATGGGTTAAACCTTAGAGCAAGAAGGGTTAAACTGAGCAACACTACAAGTTTCCTTGCGATTGTGATGCTAGTTCCCGAACACTAAATTATATTGTTAGTGATTACTCTCATCCAAAAATTATTTTCAGTTTTATGAAAAAATGTTGTAAGGTTGTAAGTACCTATAAATGAACACTAATTATGAGAAATATATAAAATAATGCATTTTATAATACCTATAATATTATTATTTCCCTACCAAAAACAAATCTATCAATTTTTACTACTTGTTTTTTTTTAATTTGGGCTGGTAGCACTGGATTCTGACACAAAATATTTTGTAATGTTGGCAACATTCCTAAATAACAAAAATGGCGTAGCGGTGTGTGTAGGAGACGTCAAAACATGTTAATTGATTATACATAATGGATTTATTTAATTTGTTCAGCTTTTTACTATTGCTTTATATTATTTCCAACGCAAGTAAGTGTTTAAAAAGTGTCGTTTTTTCTTAATTAATATTCTGACCATTGAATAATGTAGCCTCAAAATTGCTGTGTTTTTTACACTTTTGTCCTGAAATTTTAAAATAAAACATTTACCCTAAAAACCGATATCAGGATGGTATTTTGCTTTCAATGCGGTGTTTAGGCTTTATCGATATTACAATTTAATTCTAAAATAATTTATTTATTGCTCGTTTTTTATCAATTTACAAAAGTTTTTATAATTCTGGAACATAAATAATGTCAAACACATTATTTTGTAAGAATTAAGTCAAACCTACCGTTTTTTGTGTTCATGTTTATAGTTACATATCATTTGTTTACTTACAACAGTATTGATTGTTATTTTTATGTAACAGAGACCTTGTAATTCAAATTTCTACCATACACTTGTCTTCTCCTTGAAAAAAAAAGATATATTGATTCATTGGTATTTTTATAAGATCGTATTTTGGCTTGAAAAATCTTCTCAGCAGTTTATTTTGATATTTCTTTTGTTCAAATCCATATTTGTTACTGTATTCAAGGACTTAAATATATTTATTTGCTAGTGGAAATTATTGGTCTGTAGGCAAATTGTTTTATTAATCTTTCAGGTAGAGCAGAATTTGCCACTGGGGTTGCTCTAGAGGGGCTGGGTGATTTTAACAGTGATGAAAGCACAGAAGACGCCAAGATTGTAGTGAATACCTTTGAGAATGACATGCTAGATGGCATAGTAGTGAGAAAAGTATCCGATAATCTTACGCTGTCGTGTTCGTACCAGGGGGCAGATGACAAAGTCATTACGGTAGACCACAAAAGATTGCAATGGGTGCTTCCAAACGAAAATGTAAACAGGTAAGTTTTTAGATATCTTAAAGAATATTTTTAAACTTAAAAAATGCACTTGATAAAAAAAAATATACAATATTGTTGACAAAGATTCATAATGTCTACATAAAGAGTATTGCCATCATATGATTTCCAAGGGACAACTCTATCATGATCTTTAATAGGACAACATTAGTGGATATCTGGAGCCCAAGTCGAATATATTAACAACAGCTCCAACGTTAACAATTTGTTGTTATTTCATTGATCAACGTGCGTTAAACAATGTAAATATGTAATAATACAATGTAATAATTCTGTCAGTTATTCAAAATTAACGTTAAACGTTACCTCGAAATCTATGGAAACATTACGACGCTGCTGTTATATCGAAGACGAAACACATTTTTTTTTTGTTTGGAAACCATTTTGAATTTGGTTAACGTCAACGTTTGGAACGTTAACAGTTTTCACGTTTAGCGTTAATTATTTCGACTTAGCTCCCAGGGCTTTTTACATACCTAACCTCACAATATAGACATCCACAGTGACATTATGTACCGGATTTGTATTTGGTAATTGTGTATTATGTGAACTCTTTTTATTTTATAAACAACAAATAATCAAAACACAGTGTACTTAAACAGTGTTCCGCACAATGAGATATTATACTGGAGATGCAATTCCATACAATTTTTAGTTTGAAAGTAGCATCACGAGTAAATTTGAAGTTGAACTTAAATAAAAATATGCAATCAAGCATTACTGAGGAATATTTTTGTCTTTGTCACACATAATACGCCAAACGGCTAAGTGCTGTCACCTTCTACCGGTACACATTAATAGAAATTTCTTTTTGTGCGTGAGATTTGAATGTATTTGTCAGAATTGTCTAAGAACCTTTTGAAAAAGATCTCTCGTCTTTATTAATGCGAGGCAGACAACGAACAGTTTAAAAGCACATTCATAAAAATATTTTTCGAAAATGGAAAAAATGATTTATTTATTCGAATCAAAAATTACCCTTTTTATAAAAACACTAGTTATAGTGTACTTGCTTCTAAATTTCGTCCGGCTAGGTAAGGGCTCATACACACAGCTTAAACGAGAACCGTCAGAAATACGGCACTGTGGGAAAAACCCCTGGCGATTTCTCAGTTGTATGATGGATTTCGTAAAAAATTTCATTGAAAGTGGAAAACCACTGTTTGCAGAACATCATTAAATTCCATATATAATTTTAATTAGGGAGCACTCTGTTTAAATATAAGTTGTATTCTTTTTTCTAAATAAATTGATAAAAAAAAACCTTGATAGAATAAAAAAAAAATTCTAGAAATATATACCTATTTGTACATATATACACTGTTGCATACGCCGCGTACGGGTGTATCTTTTTAAATGAATTTAGGCTAATTAAAAGTGAACACAAATACATTTGGAAACTTGCACACACTATGGAAGAGTTGTGTTGTGAAAGTGGAAATGGTCGGCACAGGGATTCGAGCCCATGACGTATGCTGTAGTAAGAAAGCCGTCGACTGAACCGCTGGGTTACAAATTCAAATAAAAATGTATCTACGCGTTTCATACAGACGCGGTTTTTTTTAACCCCCCTCGGTATGCACCCGTAGTGTGATGTGGGCCTTACTAATAAAACAAAAATATTTGTCAAATATATTTTTATATTTTAAACATTTTATCACAATAATATGCACTTAAAATATATAAAATACGTCCTTTTTGATAAAAAGATTTTCCTATATTGATTTCTGTTGAGGAACTTTTTTTCACCACAAAATCCACCATTTTCAAGAACACCGTATTACCGCGGACACAACTGTCAAGCTCGAGCTGTTGTCAACGACTAAAACACGAGCGTGGCACATTTTCGGTGGTGGCACACTTTTTTACATGCCATTTTTTAGACTCGATTGCATCTCTAGTATAAATCTCATTGGTTCCGCAACCTTTTCACTCCTACGTCGCACCAAAATTCCTCGTAGAGTTTCACAGCACACCAGTTTAGTTAAGCTTAGTTATACCTCTAACAGCCGGTTTCATAAAAAGTTTCAAAAAACACTTTAGTTAAAGTTCCTTTTAAAATTTAAAGACTCCTTTAAGCTGACGCGTTTCATAAAAAATATTCCAGCTAAAATTTGAAATGTCAAAAAAATATTTTAAAGTTGGTAGTGTTACCATGGAAATCTATGGAAAACATAGGTTGTTTACTAATATTTTCACGGACTTTCTGTTGATCTGTCAATTTCATTTCTCAATAGAGCATCAAAGTGCCGTTTTTTGTGTTAATTTATGATTATGGTTTGTGAATTAGTAAACGAAATCTGTAAACAATAATATTCTTCCCGTTTTGCTATGTTTCCGCCCTATTTTAGTCGTTTTTGTCCACAGTGTCATCGCATACAAATGTTCATCATTTGGACAGAGAAAGCGCCACGAAATTTTCTATGAACTCGGGTGGTAAAAATTTGAACTACCTAAAGTCGACTTTAACTAAAAATAATAATCAATAACGATACTTTAGCTAAAAGTCGGTTTTAAATGTCATTTTGTTATTATGAAACCCGTTATTTTTTAAAGGGAGTTTAAAGCCTCCTTTTTTTTTTTATGAAACCGGCCGTTAGTATTGAATTGATACACTATATTATTATTCTAGGGTTGTTAGAGTTATCTGTTAGGGTTGTTAGGTCTATGGGGGATAAAATAAAGATAAAGTTATGTCCAATATCACCATACCTATAAAAATGGTCTTTCATAAGAAACTTCTAATTAGCTGACTTATTCAATTTATTTTTCCAAAATAAGAAACATGTAAGTATGTATATTATGTAAAAATTGCAGTGTTAACTAATTGTCTCCTATTTCAGATCTACCAAGATGTGGAAAGCCGACGGTGTATTGTGGCTGACAGTCTGGCAGCTGTCATCCCAAGATTCCGGGAGATACACTTGCTTAGACATGGAAAATAGAATGCTCGTGGGACAAGCTATTGTTATAATTAGATCTTCATTTGGTAAGCAATAATTTTACTGTTAAATAATTGATTGGTGACTCCATTTAACCCATTCCACCGTACACAGATGTGTACGCCATTTCAAACATTGTTTTAAATGATATTTGAATTAATACTATTGTGTGTATTTCTTGCAGCTCCTTCCGTACCATTCTGCTCCTCTCCCAGCATGTTCATGTGCTGGGCCGAAGAATCCCCTCCTGAGGGGACCCATTGTATATTGAACTCCTATATATGTGATGGTCTCCCAGATTGTCCAAACGGGAGAGACGAGCATAAGGAAACCTGCTTAACAGACGATCCCTGTCAAAGTAAGTACACCACATTGAAATGTGCTTGTGAGTTTAATAATAATCTCTCTTCTTTTGTAATATTATTACATTTATTATAGATGTGATTGCTGATTATAATTAATCATAACTTAAGTAATACCTAATATAAATCAGAGAAAATTGTAATAACTTTTTTGGTGTGGTGTACACATTTTTGTACGGTGGGCAGGAATGGGTTAATAAGCAGATATGACTTGCAGATAAGCTGAAGTGTGCAGACGGTCGCTGTATCCCAAAGGATTGGTGTTGCGGTAATGGAACATTGACCAAATACGGTCGCGGCGCTTACAACTGTATACCTCACCCGTGTTGTGCCCAGCATTTCAAACCCATCGGTGAGTGTTCGTTACTCATTAACCTTTATTTGCATCTGTATTTCTTTCCTATTTATATAGTTTTGATCATAGCTTCCAATTTTTATGGTATTAAATTTATCTTTTACGTCTGTCCCGTTTATCATATTGATGATGTTAGATAAACTGCTGTCGTCTCGTATACCTACATACAATTCAAAAGAAGCAAACGTTGCAAATTGGATTTTTATTATTTGATTATTGCTTAAAATATGATTTAAGTATATGCCGTTGTATAACGGCACCACTATTCTACGAAATCAAAGCCTTAGTGTCGGTAGCTTAATCAAATTAGTTTTGTTCTTGTGTCCACTATTGGATAAAAACCGTATATTTGGATCTTCTTTATTTCGTATTGAACGCCGATTGCTATGTTAATTAAGTAAACATATTTTTTCGTATAAATATCCTTGTTTGAGACATTGAGTATGATATGACTTTTTAAGAGGACATCTTTAGTAAAGAATCTCCCTAGAAAATTACCAATATTAATTTGTTTCTCTGATTCTTTGTTGACTTTGAAGATGAAAATGATATTTTATTTTAGAGATGTAATATTTGAATTTATTTGATAGAAAAACTGGGAGGTGGATGGAGAAAAAAGCCGGGAGCTCCGCCGTTCCTTCAGATGACTCTCTACACGGCATCTTGTAAGTGTCTTGTGAATATCTCTAACCTTTCTAATATTGCCGAGGGACTCGTTGACCCTAAATAATATTGTTACAACATTGACCAAAAAAGTGGAATATATTGGAATTTATCAAATTTCCAAAAGTTAGCCTTTGAAACAACAATAGAAAACATTTTTCATTGTTTATTAGTCTCGTGAAGTTGTTGAAATTTTGTATCAACTATAAATTTTCTACAATAGTCGGAGTGAAATTCTTGGAACGCTGTTGATACTTACTTATATTGAAGAGTTTGGTTTATTGACACACCAACAGTTGATGACTCATTGATGAGAAATGTCAGTCGCTGATATATATGCATACATACTGCACAGCACTGCGGGAGTGTTATGTATATTCATACAAAGCACGATTGAGATTGCATGCCATTAGCATAAGTTATGTTCCAGTGGCGCTCTCTTTCTTGTCAATTCAGCAGTCAATATTTTTGTTTTTCCAGTTTGTGTTCTGATCTTCGTTATATCAATCGCTTTCCTGATTTCCATCATCTGCCGAGCTCGCCTCAAGAGATCAGCCGAAATGAGTAGGGCGGGCGGGGCTAATGGGCCCCGACAAGATCCCCCGGCTCCTTTACCATCTTCTCGCTGTAATTATACTCTGGTCCCCGCTTCGTGTGAAACGCCAACCTCCACCTATTCAGCGGTGCTGCGCAGGTACTTTGTGTCTTCAGTTTCAAACACAACCCCCCCTACATACTCTCAAGCCATGGCAGAGCAAGCGCAAGAAGATGCGGAGCCTCCTTCTTATTTTGAAATCCAGCAGGAGGGAGCCAGGTCTGAGCCTCACAGCGTACAAGTGCGGCGGCCCACAGACTTTGGAATGAGCACTCTGGCAAATGTTCTTTTTAATGCCCGATACCGCCCTGTGCCCCAAGAAGTGGTTTCTTTTGGGGATGTGAGTGACTCGGATAGTTCGTGCAGATCTCCTGGCAGCCACACATTCAACATGTATCCATCACCAAACGGGACCAGGCAGAGAACCGAGTCGCCATTCAATCGGTTGGGAGAAACACCGGATGCTTTTCGTAGATCAGCCGAGAGTCGAATTAGGAGAGCCAATGGCTTGGACCGTATTTTGGATAGATTTGGTTTAAATGCTCCTTACGCCGTGGGAAGGGAGGGTGCACAGAGTAGAAATAACTCAGCTGGTAATTCCCCAACCCCCCAGCCAACTGATGATGCAAATATTACAACACGCAGGCAATTCTTGTCTTCTATACTGGAGCGATTAAGGAATAGTTTTTATGGATATCAACCAAACATTGAAGAACCTCCTGTCGACAACTCGGAGGCTGTCACCGAGGACGGAGCTAATAATAACGACCCACAAGCTGAGAGACGAAGACCTGATACTCCAGACGTACTGGAGTTGAGCTTAGATGAAATAGATTTGTGCAGGAATGCTGCAGGTGAAACATTTACCCTGAATGGGAGAACCATTCATCTGTTGGGAGCGAGCGTGGAAGATAGACCTGATGTGTACGGACTCAATTTACAAAGTCTCTTTGTCGTTGACGGCATAATTGAGAATTTAAACAGATTTGTTGGTAGACCAGTTTCACCCCCACCATACTCCGAAGTGGCTAATGTGGCACCTCCCAAAATAATGGGACCACCCCCGCCTTATAAAAGTAGAGAGAACTTGAGTCTCCCTAATGAAGCTCACCTGGGGGGACCTAGTTGTAGTAGTAGAGTAGATTGTAGTGCAGAGGAGGGACACCGCCTGTCTGTGATAGCCGAGGCCATTCCAAGTACATCCGGAGCGGCAGACTCCCTAGTGGAGCCCAACAACACTTCTGTCATCAATAACGATGTGTTTCTGGATATTGTGAGTCATAGAGATGAGTCTATGTCGTCCCTCAATTTAGAATCCGTGGAGAATAGAGATAAAGACTCGCAAAGTAGTAATATTTATAAAGAGGAATCCGTCAATTCTCTTTCACTTTTTGAAAATGGGAATCCTTCAATGTCGTCAAATTATTCACTCAAGCAAGTGATGCACGGCTGCGATTTAGATAATAACAACTGCAACATAACTAGTCCTAGCTGCAGCGGTGATACCGCAAGTGGTAATCGTCCTAGAAGGAATGTCGCTGATTCCAACGTCACAGTGGCTCGTAGTGACACTATGAACGACATTTCCAATAATAACAGCGCCGAAGTTTTTGCCAGGACTGATTCAAATAACCGTCAAATGTCCTTGAGTACTTTGATGGCCGAACAAAATGGAAATCCGTCCACGGCGGCCTCGCAAATAACTTCCAACTGTGGTAGTGAGTTGAGTAACAAGCCCCACTCTATACAACCAAGTGTCTTCCCACCAATTAGCTTAGAGTTTATAGACTCGGACTGCGTAACAGAGTAAGCGAGCAGCAGGAAACAACCAACCCATTTGTGTAACTTGAGCTTTAGTAAGTTATGTCATACATGTTTTTACCATAGTCTAACTGTATGGCTAGTGAGAGTGTATATTTTTACAAGACCTTTGTAAAGCAAATTGTAGGAAACGCTCCATCATGAATGTGGCAACGCCAAGGTCTTATTTAACAATATTCTGAGATATTTTCTTAATGTAATTGATTATAATCTGGTGATTGACAATTGTGCCTTGTTACACATGTTTTGGATCTAATATTACTTGAAATTGCACAAAACAAATCAAACAGCTCATCCGTTTAGCATGTAATTGAACTTCGAAGACCATCAATCGCCTTTATTTAGTACAATGAATGAAACATTGTGAGTAGCCTTTGTAAATATTTTTCTGTCTGTGACGCCTCAGTCATATACCTATGCTTAAATAACTATGCCATTTTTGAGTAATTGACAAATTTTTTGTAGAAATTTTAGTTTAGAAAATATATCTGTACACCTGATAGTGTTTGATAAAATCGGGTTTGTGAGATTACGAAATAAGCCTAGCATACCTTTATTCAAAATGTCCTTCAGATGCTATCAATTTTTTTTCAAAATTGACATGAGTAGCTGCTTGAAATAATTTTGATTCAAAAATAATTGTTGAAAATTTTCATGTACAACTGTACCGTCAATTCATAAGCATTATAATTTGCCATCCTTGTAACTCTAACTATGAGCAGTTGTGCGTGTTTTGGCAACTCAACGACTTATTGTATATATGTATTATTATTGTCTGTGTGTTTGAATGGGGATGTCCGATAGTTGTGTAAGAGTTTGTATGTACATCTTGTTATCAGATGTATTCATGATGCCGTAACCCTCGGTGATTATCTATTTTAGAGAATTTCTCCAAGTTACAAACTCTTTGTCAGAACATCCGTAGACAATGTGGAGATCTATGCTTCTTCAGATGTTGGTTTAATTTGTTATCAAGTCTGACCCTTTTTACTACCGTCGTTTGAAGATTCACCTCAATGCATTCAAACTCTCTTTACTTTTGTGGATGGTGCATAGTTAATGTCTGCGGGTCAAATCTTGTTATAGTGAACATCTAAATCTAAGTAAATCTCAATTCGTCGATTGTAATACCTTAAACCAGTGGTTCTTAACCTGTCAAGACACACACACACCCGATTCACATTAAGAAATTATCACTGAGCCCCTCTTCAGATTATGAAAGGTTAAAGGAAAGTACTGACCTCGTTGGCCTAGTTGTACTGGCGTGGACTTCAGATCCGAGGTCCCGGGTTCGATTCCCGGTCGGGTCAGAGTTTTTCTAAGTGTTTTTTCACTTGAAATTTCTACCTGAGGTTGGCCTGTCTCAGATTGGACGGGACCGGTTGACTGGAAAAAATTGCCTCAGGCAATAAGTTCCGCCGGCTATACTGACACCTTTGTATAGAAAAGTGCTATATTAAAGGTTCAGGAATTCGTATATGATACTGGTTCATTACCTCATATGATACTGGTTCAGTACCTCATATGATACTGGTTCAGTACCTCATATGATACTGGTTCATTACCTCCAAAAAGGTTAAGAACCACATAATTTCCTTTTTTTTTTTTGATAAATTTGCTCCCATTATCCTGAATGCAGTTTTATTCCATAAATAAGTTTTTTTTGAAATGGCTATATTTTTAAAAAAGATTGTGAAATAAAATCTGTGACGTTCCATCGTAATTGTAAATTTTGTTTTATACCAAGATTCGACATTTGATTATGCGCTAATTAACTGTTATCCGTCCACCAACGGAATGTTTTGTACAGGGGAAAATTTTCTCATTTTCAATATTATTTTTAAGACGGGAAGCTATGCAGTATAAAACATGGACACATATCATTAAGTTGACAATAAAAACACTTTCATAATGTGTAGGTATACATACTTTACAAGTATTAATGTAGTCTTAAGCTGTACAGATCGTAATTAACAGCCATATGTATTCCTAGAATAAGTAATATAAGTAGTGTTTCGCATTTATACTGTCTCAATTCTCCCAATTTAGATTGCTTTCAGATAGTTTTGCCAGGAAAGGCCTTATTAAAGTTATTGGAACCATTTTTAATTATTTAACGATAATAAATTAGAATCTTAATAATAATACGTAACAAATAAATTGTTGGATACACGATTAACGATAATGTATTTTGATAAATATACCTACATAATATTGTAGAAATGGTTTTTTCACAATGCCTTTTTCCCGTAATTTTTTTCAGCTCAATCATTATTAATGTAGAGGTATTTTAAGATTACATAAGATGCTATTTCGAAGCAGAGAATATACATTTTTGCCGTTAAGTCTGAACTTAATTGAATTATTTTACTTGTCACCATCTGACAGACGTTGTCGCTCGTTGCCCATTTTTACGCTGATTAGTCCATGATTCAATCAGTCAGTGTTCTGAGATATTCTGATATAGAAAGTTTCTGTGAATGTCAAGCAATTGTATGTTTTTCTTAATTAAGTTTTTTACCTTCTAATATAAGAGTTGTTTTATCATGATTGTCTTGTTAAAGTTTTGTACGATTGTATGTTATTTATTTACTTGATCATTGTGCCATTATTCAGAGTCTGTTTTTATTATTTTAAAATGTATGTACTATACGTACTACTGTTTTGTTAACTTTTTATTGATCGGAGAGATCAAAATTGAAATACTTGTGTAGAGGTGCTTGTAATACATATCTTGTTTTCATTTTACTTTCCCTATATATATTTTATTGTGGTTAATACTTATTATATTTGTATTTTTTATGAAATATTCTTGACTTTTTTGTGTCTTTACAAACTTATTATTGTTCCAACTGTTGGTATTTTACTCTCTTGTTATTTTAAAGATGTAGTTTTTAACTTCAAAATGCAGGTGGAAAAAGAAAATTTTCATTTGAAGAATCTCTTGTCTATGAATTTGTTTATGCTTTGCTTTTATTTTGATTGATACTTTTTTTACCCATCGCTGTATCCGTTAAGGGGCAGGCAGGTAGAACAGACCTTCACTCTTGACTATCCAAGCACAATCCTCTAGCTTCTTCCACCGACATTGCATTTCTCATACAACCTCACCTATTTATTTTGCTTCCTTGAGGACTGAATGATGTGCTTGATCCACGTCACGCCTTATTAAATTATTTTTGTAATCCATTTTGCATCCATTCTGTCAAAATTTCCAAACCATCTCAACTATCATCTTTGTAACAATATTTACATCCATACCACATTCCTTCCAAATCAATACTACTAAGATTTAAAAAAAATTTCATAAAAAGACTGACCATAGGTTTGATTTTCTGGACAGTCCCATATTTTAATAATGTTTTTTTTCAATAATGGTTGCTTGATAATTCGATGCGAATTTTTGACCCAATAGAACTATGGTCAACCTGAGATAAAAAGATGTCATTTTCTTTATTCTATAAATTGTTACGTTTGGAACATTGAATACATATTGATTCAAGTTCTCTTGTTGTCGCACCCATATATTCTCAATTAGGGCACTAAGTTATGAAATTAACCTTAAACTTAAGTACACCAAGTAACCTGAGGGATTGTTCTCAGAAAGAGTTTGCAAGTAAGTGGTAAGGAATGTGCTCAGTAGATGATAAGATAGCTGTCTACTTAGGCTCCCCGCACACTGCAAATTAGTTTGGACGAGATTAAGCCGCAGCAAACTTCTTAGTCTAATCGCTTCAGTGTGCGCACTCCCATACATCTTTGTGCAAATCAAGTTTGCTTCGGATTAATCTTCTCCAAACTAGTTTGCAGTGGGCGGGGAGCCTTAGATGATGTGTTTGCACATTTATAAGTCTAGTCTTTATGTTAAATCACTTACTGATACTTACTTAATCTAATAAAATTATTTTTGGTTAAACATTTATACACTTTGTTTTTTTCTTTGTCATAACATAGTTCCATTTACTTAAGTTTGAAAAGATTTTCTGTGTTTATCACTTGAAATTTCTACCCCCTATTGGTCTGTCTTGAGACCGGCGGGAAACCCTTTCTCTGTGACATTTTGGGTATAAAATATAGCATGAGAAATTTCTGACCTGACCGGGATTCGATAATGAGCAATTGTGCTTTAACCCTTTCGTAAAAGCTTTTGTTAATTGCTCAGCCATCTTTTTTTCAATAAACTTTGACTTTTAAATTTTTTCCCATACATTTTTTGCTGTCAGAAAAAGTACCGTGGGAAACAGGTTTCGCACCTTGTTTAACTCTAAAATAAAAATATCTAAAAAAATTTTTTTCACAAAAGTGTAATATGTGCATAAAGAGAATCCTCCTAATAACTTGAAATAAAATTATATAAAGTAGAAAAATTTGCCCACGAAAGGGTTCAACATCCAAGAGGTACTACAAATTTGTAAGGTATTCAGGTGGTTTTCACTTGAAAAATATCTACCCCAGATTTTACCTACCGTCTGTGTCCAATTTGTTTTGAAAAAAGTCCATTTTGATTAATAACAATGCCCAATTTGAAGTATAAAACCTGTATGTAGAAATATACTCATTATCCTTGATAACATTGTAAAAATGCCTAAGGCGTCTGTATCTCTTGAGGGGAAGGGTCAAGATGAATATGTCTTGATTAATTTAGAGTACAGAATGGTCTCTATAAAAGAGATGAATTCCCCAAATATGGATGACATTGTTGCAAGAGATGAAAGGACTTTGAAGCAAGTTTCTCAGACTCAATTTATTCATTGTTAGAATAATTTTTACCAAGAATGGTCTCTTGTGACCATGCAAGAAGATGAAATTGATTATAATATTGAACACGAGAAAAACGATTATTTAGATTAAAAATAAACATCAAATAATATTGTTCCATGTTCCATTTAAAAATCGAACATTAGTAATGAATTGTTAGAGTCATTAGTTGTTATTTTTTCTTTAAGATCTAGTCCTGAAAAGGTCACAAGAATCTAAACATAATTAGAACATTGTGCACCAACAAAGCCAATAGGCAATAAATATGAGACATTAACAAAAATGGATATTTTTTATTTTATTTTATTTTATTTCTCTCTACGCAACAATTGTTGCGTTTACATTAAAAATATATTATACATTTTGATACGCCATGGTTATTATAAGATGACATAAAAAAAAAAAAAAATCACAATTTCACATTAAAACATACAAAAATAAAACCATGCAAGAGGAGCAAACACAAAGGCCTCGCTGCCCTGAAGATAAAGGGAAAAAATTTAATAGTATGTAGATACACGAGTACCCACCTATATAAATTTGTACATAAATTTACACTTAAAATAGTTGCATTGGGAACCACAAATTTAATATTCAACCCAAATAATATTATTATTGTTAAACATCATCCGTCACACTGACACACATACACGCACCGCCTACTCTCTCACAAAAAGTAATGGCTGACATACAGGGAGTTCAGTTCAGTGATATTTTTCAAATAATAATTTCTTTAAATAATTTATGTTTGTAGTGAATATATCTATATTATCGTCCAGAGCATTCGCATTTCTAAGCAGACGCTGCATAGGTGCGTTATAAGAATAATTAGTTGTACAATTTGCCGTATTAAAAGTAATTCTACTGCGTGTACTTCTCCGCGGTACTAGTAGTTCAACTCTTTCCAGAAGCTGCGGTGCATCGATTACACCCCCGCTAAGTTTATTCAAAAAAGTCATGTCGAAAACATTCCTCCGTGCTGAGAGCGACGCTAGCTTGTACGAGTCTCTGAGCTCTTTGTAGTTTATGTCTTCCACTGATATGCCCAGCTTAAAGTTAATGAAACGAAGTAATTTATTCTGGACTTTCTCTATGCTATTTCTATGTACCTGGTAATATGGAGACCACAACACGGAGTTATACTCAAGTATCGGCCTCACTATACTTGCAAAAATAGTCACAAAGGTCTGAATATTGCGGAAACTTTCACACAGGCGTAGAGCAAAGCCTAGTGATCTGAGAGCTCTGTCCACCATAGCATTTATGTGTGGAACAAACGTCAAACTCGCGTCCATAATTACCCCCAAATCTTTTATTTTTGTAACCGATTCAAGCTGCTCACTATTAATCAAATATGGGTACACGATAGGGTTCTTGATTCTATAGAATCGCATTATCTGACATTTCTTTATATTCAACTCTAAACCATTTTTAACGCACCAACCAAAAAGCACATCGATATTTTTTTGCAGTATTTGACAATCCTCAGTACCGCTAATCGCCCTATAAATTTTTAAGTCGTCTGCGAACATAACAAAATCCACTCCATCAAACTCTCCTAGAAGGTCGTTGACAAATAAGTTGAACAGTATAGGGCCAAGGTGTGAACCCTGCGGTACGCCACTTCTCGCCAAAAAGGGGGAAGAAACCGCGCCCGATACACACACTCTTAGCTCTCTCCCAGTGGGATAACTGGAAAACCAGTCATGGAGATTACCGTCAACGCCAAGAGACCGTAGTTTTGCCAACAGTAGCGTGTGTGAAACACGATCGAACGCCTTGGAGTAATCTGTATATATACAATCCAACTGTGCCCTATTCACCAAAGCATCCATGATATCACAGTGGTATCCCAGAAGGTTTGTCAGAGTCGATCGATTCTGCATGAAACCGTGCTGTTGGTCTGATATAGCAATCGTTAAATCATTTTTAATCTTACCGAGCAGAATACTCTCAAACAATTTGGGTATGCACGACTGAATACAAATCGGACGGTAGTTAGTTATATCTGATTTATCACCTTTTTTAAAAATTGGAATAATATTGCTTGATTTCCAAGCTGCTGGAAAAATTCCAGACTCCATCGACATATTAAAGATTCTCCGCAGTACACGACATAAGATGGTTGAACATTTCTTTATCAATAATGGTGGCAGATTATCGGGACCCGCAGACTTATTTGCATCAAGTGAATCAATGCCACGCTCAATGTCCGACACAGAAAAAACTATACGTGGCATATGAATCCTATCAGTCACTGGAAGCACAGGCGTGTCACCAATCACAGGAACGTCTACGTAAGTTGACATGAAGAATTTCCTAAACAATTCCGCTACGACATCCACACTATTGGCAGATTCATTTTCGAAATGCATTATTTTTGGATATTCACCTTGATTGCCTTTAAGAGATTTTGTCAACTTATGCAGACTTATAGAAGCACCTGGTAATTGGTCCTCGATACTTTCGTAAAACTTTAGCTTCAGCTTTTTCGTAAGTGTCTGACATTCCTTCCTTATCGAGCTAAATGCCTCATAATCACTAGAACGTTTTGTGACCTTATATTGGATATGTAGTCTCTTCTTTGAATTTATCATATCAATAAGTTCGCGTGTAAACCATTTCGGATATTTACTACATACGGGCCGCTTAAGAGGTACAAATTTTTCAATTGAAGCATTAATTACCCTATAAAACTCAGTAACAACTTCATCCGTATCGACAAATGTGTCAAGAAAGGACCAATCAGTAACAGAAAGATGGTTGTTTAAGGAGTCGAAATCACACATTTTAAAATTTCTAGAGACTTTGTCCGACAAGATTTCGGTATCAAAATCCAGGACAAAATCAATTTCCAAAGGAGGGTGATAGGAATCAGCCGGTAGGATAACATCAGCAGCATTACCAACATTAAAATTGTCAATATCAGAAAAAATCAAATCCAGCTTTCTGTTGAGACCATTACGCAATAAATTACACTGAACCAAACCAAGGAAAGATGACATATTTCTTATTTCAGCTGTACATTCATCATCACCAATCATTACTTCTGAATCAGGTATATTCCATTCAGCATTTGGCAAATTGTAGTCACCGGTTATCAATATTTAGTCATATCCTGGCGCCAAATCGCAGTCTTTAAATTTGGTTGCTCTCTTGTTCTCAACAATTTCCAACTTTTATCTCTATTTTTCATTTTATTATTAAATTTCTACTTGTTGCATACATGAGATTTTTCGACATGTTGAACATGTTGAGAATTCTCATGATTAGGAGTTTCGGAGACAAACATTACCACCTAATGGCGAACGTTGTTAACGTAAAGTGATCACACTAAGCCAGCCTTCGAAATAACAGTAGAAGACGGTCGTAAGCCCGTAGTGGTTTGTTCCATTTAAAAATCGAACATTAGTAATGAATTGTTAGAGTCATTAGTTGTTATTTTTTTTTTTTTTTTTCTTTCAAATAATATTGTTTCTATCACCAATATTAGTGATAATAGTATCTACGTTTTGTTGGAATCCTGTCTCAAGATTGGCAAAGACAGGTTAACTGGTAGAGTATGCTGACACCTATGTACAGAAGTGTTTTTTTTTTTAATTATTCTTTGCTTTTCTAAAGTGAACATGAATACCTTTTGA
This sequence comes from Mystacides longicornis, assembly GCA_963576905.1. Lineage (NCBI taxonomy): Eukaryota > Metazoa > Arthropoda > Insecta > Trichoptera > Leptoceridae > Mystacides > Mystacides longicornis. Next base: position 1,082,476 of record OY756425.1, read on the forward strand.
CATCTTTCACAGTAAAGCTACTTAAAGCTTGTGTTGTGAAAGAGGAAGATAGTCGGCAGTGGGGATCAAACCTATGACCTCCACTACAGCAGCCAAACCTATTATTTGTTTATTTAAGAGAATTTGAAAGCTGGCTTTCAACAGCAAAATACAATAACTTTAGAAGGGTCTAGGAAAATTCATCTTCGGTACAATTCATCAATCTACATTGTAAACTGTCAAATTGTTATGACCTAAAAATAAGGTAAAGCTTCAGTTTAGTCACTCCTATGAATTAAAGATGGCGGCGATTTTGACATACACTGGTGTTCCACCCCCCACATCTGTAGGATACCTCTGTGCTTTTGGTATATGTACCTCTTGACCCTTGCATGGATATGACATTAATAAAATAAATGAAGGCAATACGCAGCCCTATTTGACTCTCGTGGGGATCTTAGAAACTTCGGTTGGACCGCCTGGCGTTTTGATGCTACACTTGGGAGTCTTTAAACACGTACTGCACTAACTTTCAGGTACTACATATTAAAGAGGTATATTATTTGATTTGCCGTGGGGTTGCCGGCTAAGAATAGCATCTCTGGTCTTTTTGCTGATTTTTTTTTTTCGAAAAATCAGATCGGGACCGTGTGGTTGACCACCTCACGTCCTTAAACCTCAATCGGTCAGAAAAAGCACAATGAGCCTCGGACGCCTTCGAGTGCAATGGAGAGCTCTTGATGCCTCCCTATGCCCCTAAGTGGGGTTTAGGCCCCTTGCATTGCGGATTGGTTTGGGGGGGATTCCGCGGCGGGCTTGATTTGTGTGGGGCCGGCTGTCTGGTTTGATTGATTCGATTGAACTAGGGGGTTGGTTTTGTGCGGGTCGGAGTTGCTGCGGATTTGTCTCCTCCGGGCTGGCTTGCGGTGTGCGGGGGGCCTTAAAGGGAGAAATAATAATAATATTTGAAGTAAAAATGAAAAGAACAAAGCTCTGTCAACAATTTTATTCGGTTGTAACAAAATAAATTACTTCATTGTTTACTTTTTCTCTTTGCTTTGAGAGGCAAATCAAACAAATTTTCTTCTATGGAAGTCTCTTTGGTCCAGATATCGTTTTCTTTCTTAATTTTCTTTTTTGGTTCGTAACATTCTTCCTCTTGTTCTAAACTTTCAGCTTTCCTCTTATTACTCTTTTTTACAGGACTAATAATCTCTTCAGTCGGTTCTGTTTTGATTTTCTTTTTCTTCATTTCAATGACTGGGCTAGAATTGTTTTCCATTTCAACATCATCGTCATTGGTTTCAATTTTGATTTTTTTAATTTTAGGTAGTTTAGGTGCTGGACTTGAAAATTTTTCTTTCACAGAAGCTGGTAATTTGATAGCCGACTTGAAGGTGGCGCCGAATAATGGGTGTCTTTCCTTTAAATTACTTGGAAATGGCACAACACTTTCATCCTCAGCGATAACTTCTATTTCGTGATTGCTTTTTACTCTCTCTTTAATAATGTAACTACCTTGAAGATTGAAAGCAAGGAGTCTATGGCTCGACTCGTCCTTTGATGGAGGAATCAAAATATTAACTCTAGAATTAGATTTGTTGTTTGATGCAACACACTCGTATGAATTTTTGCCAAGTTTAAACTTTTTTTTATCTTTATCTAAAAATTCCAAACCAAATAAAGAATCAATATCAATTTTATGTGGACATTGCAACAGATAAACCTCATCATCTTCGTTAATTTCATAACTAATACTTTTCTTATTTATTTGCAAACTTTCATTATTCTGAATGAAATTGTCTAACAGCATTTTATTTCTTCTGGTACTGTCTGAGACATGAGCATTGGCTCTAACATTGGGAGCTCCTAATTCTTGTGAAATATTTCTTGGCAGAATATTCTTGCTTTTAGCTGGTGATTCTTTTGTTTTGACTGGTGTTACCTTCTCTTGCTTATGTACAATATTCTCAAGTATGTGGTTGGGTGCCACTGGGATATCTTCCTCGCTAGAGTGCTTCTCCAATTTCACCATTTTGTGTTTGACTTTTTTAGAACTTTTTGTTTCGCTGTAACAAATAAATTTGAGATTAACTTGAAGATACTTTTTATGCAGATTGGTAAATAAGCATGTTATGAATTGATTTACAACCATTTGAAGCATTTTATCAACGAATTTCTAAATAAAATCAATTTTAAAAGTTGCCTATTTTTTTTTCATATAAACTTTTCCTTGCTTGGAGTGACATTAAATTTTATCTTTCGATTATCAAGATAATGTTTTTGTTACGAAAATGAAGATGTTGCTGGTCTTTAGTTGCTCAATTTGGATAGATTAAGGGATTTGATAACCAATAGTATAATTCAACTAGACATGTTGCGATAGAAATTTTAGAGTTTAAGATTCAAACATTCGCTCTACATTCAGTCTAATTTGCGGTCTTTCTGACAAGGTTCTCACACTGGATATTAATATGGTCGGTTGCCCTACACAAGTACCAAAAAAACTACATTATAACAGCAACAATCAAATTGATCGGAAAAATAATAAAACTCAAAACCATGCTTTTTTCATGTAGGAAATAATAATAGAAGCGAAATAATGGGAAAAATTCTAACCTATCAGAGTCGGTTGATACCCAACCGAAACTATCTTCATCCATCACAATATGAGTAGGTGCAAACCGATATCAAATTTTACAACTGAACAATTAAAATATTACCTTAATATCTCTTTTATTTTTTTTAGTTTACATTCAGATTTAAAATGTTCAAGCACAACCTGGCATAACCTCACAACACAATGTCACAACACAATATGTCAATTTTTGACATTTAGAATACATAGACAATAATAATTATTATAAAAAAAATTAAAGGGAGATGGAGGGAGTACTTTGAGTCAATATTAAACCGTCCCGAGCCCTCCTCACCTTACAACTTTGAGGAGGAGTTGGCTGGTCTGAATATACCTCAGGCAACTGGGATATGTGAGGAACCGCCGACATACAGTGAGATGGTGCTGGCCGTGATGAGACTTAAGAACAACAAAGCGCCAGGAGACGATGGAATTCACGCAGAGCTCCTCAAACAAGGCATAGACACCCTTGGCCAACCACTATTAGATATATTTAAAATGGCGTGGGAAGAGGAGAGGTGCCCAAAAGATTGGCGGAATGGATCCATCGTCGCAATATTTAAAAAGGGGGACCCCCTTGAATGCGGAAACTATCGTGGAATTACTCTACTGAGTGTTCCCGGTAAGGTATTATCTCAGATATTACTACACCGCATTCGGGGGCCTGTCATGGCTGTCCTGAGAGAGCAACAATGCGGCTTTGTACCTGGAAGGTCCTGCACGGACCCAATTTTCTGTGCCAGGTGCATCTTTCAGCAGTGCAAGGAGTTTAACTCTCCAGTCGCTTGTTGCTTTATAGATTTTGAAAAGGCCTTCGACAGCCCACATAGACCATCAATATGGAAAATACTTGCTCTGTATGGTATACCTCCGAAAATAGTTAAAATGGTGCAGTCCCTGTATGAAGACTCTGAGTGTAGCGTGAAAACGCCAGGTGGTCCTACTGAAGCTTTTAGGATCACCACGGGAGTCAGACAGGGCTGCGTACTAGCTCCCTTTATATTTATAATAGTCATGGATTTCCTGTTGAGAAAGTCCATGCAAGGAGCAAGAGGTATACCGATAACACAGAGAGATGGTCTAATGGGCGAACTGCGCGATCTGGAGTACGCGGACGACCTAGCGTTGTTCAGTACGACAGTGGAGGAATTACAGCGCAGTGTTTCAAGACTCTGCAACGAAACAGCACGCCTCGGCCTTCGAGTCAATGCCAGTAAGACGGAGCTCATGGCGAATAATGCCTGCCCCGATAAACAGCAACCGATAACCATCGATGGTCACCAGGTCTCCCGGGTGGATAAATTTAAGTACCTGGGAGCAACCATTACCACCGCTGGTGACCTCGGGGCTGAGCTCCCGATTCGTATCGGTATGGCAAGTGGCGCCTTCAACAACATGACCAAGATATGGAAAGCGTCGGCGTTTAGCGTCGAGACGAAATGTAAACTGTTTGATGCGTGTGTGTTGCCCATTCTCCTTTATGGGTGTGAGTCCTGGCACCTGACCAAGGCCCAGGCACAAAAAGTCTCAGCCTTTGAGATGAAGTGCCTAAGGAGAATTCTGGGCGTAAGATGGTACCACCGCATCACGAACGACGCTATACGCCGGCGCACCCAGCGTGAGCCCATCACCTCCACCATTGTGGGGAGGAGATGGACTTGGCTGGGACATGTGTTAAGGATGCCGAATGACAGTTGGCCGAGGAGAGCGCTGTTCTTCCTCCCATCAGGGTCCCGAAGACGAGGAAGACCCTCTCACACTGTGTTCCGCTCCTTCGAAGCAGAGCTGAGGGACATGGACATGGTGTGGGAGGAGGTCATCACCGTTGCGCAAGATCGAGCGCAATGGAGAGCTCTTGTTGCCTCCCTATGCCCCTAAGTGGGGTCTAAAGGGAGTTTGGATTTGGATTGGATAAAAAAAATAAAAATATCCGAAACATTATCAGTTGTTATGGCAACTTTTTGATAGCTGTCAGCCATATATGTACTACTTGTTTATTTTGCGGACATTTTGTATTTTTTGTCGGGATATTTCTAAAAAAATCTTTCACTGAAGGATCTGACTAACTCTATGAGTGTTATAACATGAAAAATTATAGAATAACTTATAGCATGGTTTAACCAACGCCTGATGAAATGTGACTATTATTGTGAGCGAATTAAATTCGTAGTGCGTTGATTTCTAGGGTGGATTCCTTTGGTTTTCGGCTATTATACTAAAAAATAATTGTGGATTACATTACGATATTACACACTCTACAGAATATGGATTATGACAATATTCCGGCGTACGCATTTAGTAACAATTTAAAAATTCCGAAAGCTTTGAATAATGGTGAAGTGAAGATGGAACCCACAATGAATACAAACAATATGATAAGCCCATTTTTGCATGGTATTTCTCTACAGCCCGTGAAGAAGCAGGAGTTTTCAGATGAATCTGATAGAAGCAGTTCCATGTTTGATGTTGATGAGTCACAATTTGACGGAAAAGTATGTATATTTGGTTTCCAATTAAATATTTTTCACACTTAAGGCGCTCTAGAAGCATTATCTGCTTCATAAATGTGGTTAGAGATACATTACCATGGAGTGTCGTGTTTTGTCTCTATATGAAACTGATATGCTTTTGATGGGCCTTAACAGAAAGTGTGTTTCTATCATAATGCTTTGATACCATTCATATTTGGAAAATACCTACCTATCTTGTTACTTTCTATCCACTATTTTATTAGATTGGAGCAAAGTTTCCAGTTTCAAAATCCATGTTTCAGAATATTAATATTTTACTATGAAACTATATTTTTAACACCTTTCAGGATCATAACAAATCTGTTAGACACATGACACCTGAAGAAAGAACTCTAAAACTGCAACGTTGGCGCCGGAGAAACCTGGAGAGAATGTGTAGAGAAACTCCAGAACAGAGGGAGGCTCGGGAAAGACGAAATTATATTCACCGATTAAAGTTGGCCAACGAAAGCCCCGAAGAAAGGAGCATACGCTTAAGAAAACTCAGGGAATATCAGAAAGAGAGACTACGAAACGAAACTCCCGATGAAAGGGAGAGGAGATTGGCTAAAATGAAGGAGTACGCACGGAACAGAACCAAGAACGAAACACCAGAACAACGCGAAGAGAGATTACGCAGAGGGAAGCTCATTATGGGATCAGAGAAACGGAACCACGTTATTATCATTGACTCGGAAAACTACGAGCGTCATAAAGAAATATAATGATACAACCATTGAATGAATTGTCATGGCGCATACATTCATTCACATAGAGATCTGTCTGCGGAGGTCTTATAATTTATATCTGTTGGTTTAAGTATAGCGTACTTAATAACCTTTATTGTATATACCTGACTTAATCAAGAGAATTAAATTTCACGAGCAGCATGGCCCCATCACTTTGAAATAGGCTGCAAAACCAGCAGGGTTATTCAGGAACAAGTTTACGTTTAGACCAAGTCAAATATTTGAGATTTTGGGGAGAGTAGCACGGAAACGCCAGTTTTTGACACTCCAACTAAATACATTACTCGGCTAGTCTTTAACATACATACGAATCTGAAATGTATGTTTTATTGTAGACTGAAGATTAAGGAAATATAGCGAGGCAGGCAAGTTTATTATATTTTGACTTTGATCCACCTAGTCCTTTGTAAATCCTAATATAGTTTAAGGCAGAGTTACAAAAAAGGGCGTAGTTGGAAATTGTCTTATTAACCTAAAAATGATTTCTTTTGAACATTATAATGCCATTTAAGAAAGTAATAAATAAAAAGTTCGAACTAGACTGAATAACCCTGCTGGTCCTAAACTGGCTCATAGTTAGTAGACACATTTATTTTATTATATTTTATAAAGTTGATCTCAATGCCTGGACCATAGTACAACACTGGTTGTTCTTCAAAGAGATTTTGACATTTGGTGGAATTTAATTTTTTTATTCAGTCAATTATTCTTGTTAATTTTTAATTAGGGAATATTTTATTTTACTAATCTGTCAATTTTCACCATTGTATGAAACATAATCATATCCTATTGGTTAATTATTAGGGGGCGTTCAAGTATTACGTAACGCAATAGGGGGGGTTTTCTTGTAAAACGTTACTATTGTATTACCGGCGCCGCAACAAAGGTATTAGTGGCTTTCCAGTAATAATTGTGATTTTAGCCATACATAGTTGTAATATGTGCGTTAGGCAACTTTTAGAGAATGGGAAGAGGGGTAACAGAAAACGTTACGTTGCAACCCGGGGGGGGGGGGTCAATAATGTTAAAAAAATGCATTACGTAATACTTGAACAGTCCCTTATGATATACTTGTCCTTCGTTTTAAGAAACCTCTCATTGCTTCAAATATAAGTTTATCAATCAATCATTGCAATGTTCAACTAGGGTATAGGGCTGCAATAAGAGCTCTCCACTGCTCTGGATGTTAAGCTTTGTCAAATACCTCCTCTCAAGATCTTTGACAAGAATTTCTGGATACATTTTAATAACTATGAAAAATTAAAACAACATTTGATAATATTTAAATTTAGCTACATTGGGAAATAAAAATGCCCGCCGAATGTACCTTTGGTGTTTATCTATGGAAAATAATATAAAATGTTTATTATTGCCTTCTCGAAAACATTTTTAGTATCATACTGTCCGGAGAAAGTTTTTGAAATAGTCCCCAAACACAATCATAAAAATACACTATAAAATAAGTATTTTTTGCAAAAACTAAACTTTTTGTGAAAAACCGCCGCTTGCAACTAGCAATATTATCAATATGGTGGACAATACGGTTTTTTGGCTAGATGTCAAAGTTGTATCTGGAGCCATATTTTATTTTTCCCTATGTAGCTAAATTACAAAATATATTTTAATGCGTAAATCTCAAACTGGACAATGAAAGAGTCCCTCCTACGTTGTCTGCAATAATAAATTGGATCCATCTGTTTTTGAACTGATGTTAACAATTTAATGTGCTTTGTGTATAGCAAATTTATCAGGTGTAAAACACAACTATGTTCTCCAAGAACACGCAAATGTAATTTTTTGTGGATCTTTAAGAGTTTAAAATGAAAATATTTTTAATTAACACTCAACATGTTATGACTTTACTGAATAGTATATATTAATAAAATATATGTTTTAGTTATTCCATGTTTGTAAATTAACATAATCATATAAGTGAGTTAAATCTATAAATGAAAATAATCTGTAGTTACAATACTAGATTAATTGTAATAATACATAATATGCATAAACACTGCAAACTTTTTGAAAAAATTATATCAATTTTAATTGTTTTGGACTTTGACTGTTTTCTACATTTATTTTCAAAGTTGACTAAAGGTGATCATGAACCATATATGATGAAAGTTTTTATAATCAATCATTTTACAAAAAAATGTTTATTATTTTCATGTAAATTAGGCATGATAAGCATGATCGAGGTCCATGGGAGGAATTAGCCACCGAAAGAGGGCCTTCCATGTCAAACGAACCTTCTTGCCAAAATTCAGGCAAAAAAAAAAACTCCGAAGGTCCGAGACTGGCCCAATTCGATGCGACCTCACGCCTCGAACAGGTACCAAAAAGGGGGCCGAAATTCGGCTATCAGATATAGTGTATATAGACAAACGGAAAAGGTTCCTGATGGTGTACAGACTACAGGGGCTGAAAGCTATATTTTAACTATCTAACTCTTGACTCTAAATACCTAAATGTACTTTCGGCAGAGACTCAAAATAGGACAGGATTTTACTACGCGAAAATTATGCCACGACTAGCTGCAGTCAAAACGATCCTGCCTATTAACAATTTTTTAATGTCTATCTCGCGTGCATTTAATTATTATCGATCTCAATATCAAAATAAACGTTCAATTACTTTATAAACGAACCAATCAACCTTCTAGTCAAATTTCGTACAGGCTGTCATTAAACCGCAAGTCCTTCCTCATTGGAATTCCAAATCGCTCAACTGCTTCGGTCTTAGCGCGCGACCTTTTCGCCAGTGAACCTCATGAACTGAGCTGAAAAGCGTCCAAATCAGCAACAGCCCATTCTCATAGACAGTCATGTGGGGAAGGTCTTCAGCTTGCGCCAACAGCCCTCCTACACATACCGGTTTTATAACATTACGTTTATCACGGCGGCGAAAACTAAAATACAAACTCTACATGTGCGCGGACAGACGCGAACTTTTAGTAAACTCATTCATAGCTCGACTGAATAAAATTACTCTCACGGGTAACAAACACACCAATGTACCTACTTTTACAAATGAAAATTCTACACTAAGCTTACTAGAAGGTTCTAAATATGAAATTCTTAACCGGATTAAAAAATAAACATTAAAGATAGGTCACACCACTGGTATCGGAAAATGGGGTAACCCGCGAATGACAGATAACAATTCGCGACGTGTGCTTGACATGTGACGTGTGAAAACAATACAGGGAGGTACATGCTGCAATACAATAAGCCCAATGGCACACAGAGATCACAAATGTTCAAAACAATGCCGTAACGCATCGGCCATATATCTCTCAGCTAAAACCAATCGAGCAACTTGCTCATAAGCATGCTTGGCGGGGCAACCAAGCAACAAATAAAATACCACACAAGAAAACATCTCTCTGTGTCCATACAAATTCTAATATCAAACAAATCTGGTCACTCACCCAAAATTCAGCATACCTTCAAAATATTTTTTTTTTTTTTCAAAATAAAAGCACAAAGCACCAATGAAAATAAAACACGTCACATTCATAGTTGGAAGTTAAATTATCACGGGGGCTGTCCAATCTAACGATCCGCCACGCGACCTCCCACTATGGTTAGCCCAGTCAAACAATAAATAATATATTATAATAATTAAACAGAAGGCTTAATCCAAAACCGAAGATTCTAAGTTTTATCCAACGCGAGTTTATCAAATGTGATAGTTTAACCTCCAAAGATACACATCAATCAAGTCGCACGCAAATCCCGTATTAATAACAACACACTCGGACACACCCCGGTAGGTACATAATATGTACAATTGAAATATGCGAAGGATATTAAAAATTACTCAAACACTTCAACACAAAATTTAAGAACGTCTCCCATCGGAGCGTGGATCTAGACTAACCTTCAAAAAAACTATTTGTCCTATCGAGGGCCAAATATACTATCTCAAAACAAAGAAGCCTTGCCTTCTCTACTAATCCCTTTAAACAACATTTTTTCTAAAAAATGGTTTCCCCGTACATCCATTCAATATGTAGGTAAAAATACCAAACCTTCTAATCTGTCATAAACAAAGAAGCAACTGGTTTTCAAACTCTTTACCATCGCGTTCCCAAATTTTCAAATAATGACTTAACAATATTTTGAATAACACATCTGAATAAATCCCTCACATCAATTCGCCAATCCTTTTTTATTCAAAATATTGTTTCTTTAATTTCTACATATCAAAACAAAATATCTACTTAACTTTAAAAAAAATATAATGTATCAATCGGCCATTACAAATAAAACAATTCCACCCTCTCTTTAACGATTGAACAATACTATTTTTTTTCTATTCTAATTCAACCTTATAACACATATCCCGTGATGTTAGAATTATTATAATAATTATATACATTGAACTCAACTGTTTGCTATTTAAAACACCATTATTTTACTATATTCCTCAAATATTTATAGTTCTTAATTTTAACCATCACCATATTATAATGTCCTAAACACTCAAACTTCAATAATTTATAAAAATTCACTTTTCATACGACAGGTAGGTACTTAGTAAAAAAAAAGGTATTTGCCAAAGATTTCAATATTTGGAATCCAGAACTAGTGTACATTATAATCTATTCAAAACTTTGGCATTTTTATAAGTAAATCCCAAAAAAAAAAATCTCCGCTACTAAAATTAATTACTTTCTCCAAAACATTTTAAGAAACTTTGTTAATCTACACATTACGATATTATTATTGTAACTACGGCCAATTCTCGGATTTGTCAATTAAGAGGGTTAAACACACAGTTCATTATTCTCTACTTAAAAATCATAAAAATAATATTAATATTTACAATCAGATATGCGCTATTCCAAATTCTGTTATTTACGTACCTTCCTATATAATACAATGCATTTCTTTTAAACTATACCTACTTAAAATGATTCCTCAAAAAAAAATACTGGCCGTTCATAAAATTTTTGAAGCTAATTGATTATAAAAATTGTTAAAAATTTAAGAAGGTTAATAATTCTTATTATTTATTGAAATAAATAATCTATGTACCTTAATGATTATAATCTCTACCTACATATCTTTCCTAGCCATATTGAAACTTAATTTATTTATTATTAATAATTATTACAATCCATTAATATTCTACGTCTATTCTTTATACATCGCTATTCATACCCAAAATACATTTCTTTATAATAATTACTCCTATTCTTAGCTTATCATGTTTCTTAAAAATTATACCTATAACTTTATAAACTCTCTTTCATTGGCCTTATAATAATTATTTATCTATCATATACCTAGTATTGTCTTAACATAAGCTATCAAATTACAAATCTAAGCTATTACAAACTCTAACCATAACATAACGTAATTATAAATCGATTAAAATGATTGGCATCCTACGTCTTTATATGCCATTCTATTCTACTTCACATTCGTACGTACAAAACTGCTCAGTCTATACACAACATAACAGCTCAAACAAACGTTCATAAATAAAAATTCATATGTCAAATACCTATGTGCTAATCATTTCTCTCCGATATCTAACATTTCAACATTTTAAATAATATTTACATACAATTATTTTTCTTCTCGATCCACATTTAACATTCAAATCTCAGGTACAGCTCTAAAAATCCTCCTATCTACAAAAATTGCTTGAAACTCTATAAAACTACATACCTATAACATATTATTATACCTCTATGTGTAAAAAAAACTTTCATATCCAACTAACTAGCTCAGAAATTTTTCAACTAAAATTGAAACTCGAAAAAAAATTTTTTTTTCAACCAAAAATTTTTTTAATTTATTTTATTCCAAGGTCTAATGGTTCTTTAAATCTGCTCTGTGATATAACAGAACTATCGTTGGGCGCCATTTGATAAGCATGATCGAGGTCCATGGGAGGAATTAGCCACCGAAAGAGGGCCTTCCATGTCAAACGAACCTTCTTGCCAAAATTCAGGCAAAAAAAAAAACTCCGAAGGTCCGAGACTGGCCCAATTCGATGCGACCTCACGCCTCGAACAGGTACCAAAAAGGGGGCCGAAATTCGGCTATCAGATATAGTGTATATAGACAAACGGAAAAGGTTCCTGATGGTGTACAGACTACAGGGGCTGAAAGCTATATTTTAACTATCTAACTCTTGACTCTAAATACCTAAATGTACTTTCGGCAGAGACTCAAAATAGGACAGGATTTTACTACGCGAAAATTATGCCACGACTAGCTGCAGTCAAAACGATCCTGCCTATTAACAATTTTTTAATGTCTATCTCGCGTGCATTTAATTATTATCGATCTCAATATCAAAATAAACGTTCAATTACTTTATAAACGAACCAATCAACCTTCTAGTCAAATTTCGTACAGGCTGTCATTAAACCGCAAGTCCTTCCTCATTGGAATTCCAAATCGCTCAACTGCTTCGGTCTTAGCGCGCGACCTTTTCGCCAGTGAACCTCATGAACTGAGCTGAAAAGCGTCCAAATCAGCAACAGCCCATTCTCATAGACAGTCATGTGGGGAAGGTCTTCAGCTTGCGCCAACAGCCCTCCTACACATACCGGTTTTATAACATTACGTTTATCACGGCGGCGAAAACTAAAATACAAACTCTACATGTGCGCGGACAGACGCGAACTTTTAGTAAACTCATTCATAGCTCGACTGAATAAAATTACTCTCACGGGTAACAAACACACCAATGTACCTACTTTTACAAATGAAAATTCTACACTAAGCTTACTAGAAGGTTCTAAATATGAAATTCTTAACCGGATTAAAAAATAAACATTAAAGATAGGTCACACCACTGGTATCGGAAAATGGGGTAACCCGCGAATGACAGATAACAATTCGCGACGTGTGCTTGACATGTGACGTGTGAAAACAATACAGGGAGGTACATGCTGCAATACAATAAGCCCAATGGCACACAGAGATCACAAATGTTCAAAACAATGCCGTAACGCATCGGCCATATATCTCTCAGCTAAAACCAATCGAGCAACTTGCTCATAAGCATGCTTGGCGGGGCAACCAAGCAACAAATAAAATACCACACAAGAAAACATCTCTCTGTGTCCATACAAATTCTAATATCAAACAAATCTGGTCACTCACCCAAAATTCAGCATACCTTCAAAATATTTTTTTTTTTTTTCAAAATAAAAGCACAAAGCACCAATGAAAATAAAACACGTCACATTCATAGTTGGAAGTTAAATTATCACGGGGGCTGTCCAATCTAACGATCCGCCACGCGACCTCCCACTATGGTTAGCCCAGTCAAACAATAAATAATATATTATAATAATTAAACAGAAGGCTTAATCCAAAACCGAAGATTCTAAGTTTTATCCAACGCGAGTTTATCAAATGTGATAGTTTAACCTCCAAAGATACACATCAATCAAGTCGCACGCAAATCCCGTATTAATAACAACACACTCGGACACACCCCGGTAGGTACATAATATGTACAATTGAAATATGCGAAGGATATTAAAAATTACTCAAACACTTCAACACAAAATTTAAGAACGTCTCCCATCGGAGCGTGGATCTAGACTAACCTTCAAAAAAACTATTTGTCCTATCGAGGGCCAAATATACTATCTCAAAACAAAGAAGCCTTGCCTTCTCTACTAATCCCTTTAAACAACATTTTTTCTAAAAAATGGTTTCCCCGTACATCCATTCAATATGTAGGTAAAAATACCAAACCTTCTAATCTGTCATAAACAAAGAAGCAACTGGTTTTCAAACTCTTTACCATCGCGTTCCCAAATTTTCAAATAATGACTTAACAATATTTTGAATAACACATCTGAATAAATCCCTCACATCAGGCATTATAGTAAAAAATGTTATATTTGCATCAAAAAGTTGGTAGTGTATACAACCTCTAAAGTGATGTGAAGAATCTATAAACATTTAGGAAGAATAATTATACGAAATAATGTTAGAATGTTGATTGAAAAATGAATCTTAACTCTTATATTAGGTTTAGCATCTTACTAACATTTGAGTAGGTGTTTAATATTATTTGCTGTGTGAACGGTTTAAATCAATTTAATTTTTTTTTTTAACTACCGGGTTACTAAAAGTATATTTTATTTTTTCATACGGTCACATATGTGAAGATACTTCCAATACGTATGGTAAGGGAATATGGTCATTGCAGAGATTGAATCTTATGATCAAAGATCTTAGAATTTATATATGTTACTCTTTTTCATCCTGTTGAATACACGGTTAATGATTTATTTTTGCTTTGCTTTTGCTATAATGGCCTTTTCTTAATATGATCTTAACATTGCAGGACAATGTTCACTTAAGTTGTACTAAACAATAACATTTTTTTATCCTGCAATACTTTTCATATTGTTGCCAGTTGTCACAAAAAATGAACAAATGTTTGAGAAAGATTATTTTGTGCATTTAATAATGTCTTTTGCTGATACGAGGTTCTCCTCACCTGCTTTATTATTTGCCTTCATATGTTCCGTTCCTTTCGTGCACAACTGATGGACATGTATACTGTTAAAGATTGTGTGAAATAATTGCCTCCCTTTGTTCTTGAGAGCGATTAATAATAGGTATTAATAGTTGTCCTTAAATGTACTGCAATACTAATATATTATGAATATTTATTTGGATAAATAATTTTATGTGTAAGGAAAAATCTTTTATTTCGTTAGATGTTTTATTATATTTTGTTTATACAATCATTAAATTATATATAAATAAATAACACTATTATAATAGACAATCATCTTTCTTTTATTTGAAGTACATAATATCAAAGATACAAGGATTTAAATATATAAGTACACAATCCTTTAATAAAAACCAGTGTGGACTTATACTTACATTCTGAGGATCGAACCTATGAAAACAATTAATTGTAACTAAACTGCTGGAGACTGCTATCATAAATACTCAATAAAGAAATATTGTTTACTGCTGTAGTAGAGATAATACAATATGTAATGAGAATTTTTAAATGGACATAAAAAGAATAAAAGCAATGGTTCTTCACTACATACACTTGAACTAGAAATAAGTATATAGACTCGAGCTATTATCTGATAGCATTTGTAATAAGTATGTACAATTACTTGTTTATATCATCCTATTTGATTACAGAAAGAACATAGAGAATCTTACTTTATAGGCAGATGTAATTTTAAGCATCTCTTCTGATCATAATTGAAAAAAAAAAAACGTAAAAGTTGGTGGTGTTTTGGTCAAAATGAATTAATGCATCTAGTAGTGGATAAACCACCCTATAGCTGCTACCTCAAAAACTGTCCTTGGATTAGCCTTGGACCGTGTTGCAGTTGAAGGAAGCGATCATGAAGTTGATAAGCCCGCCAATTTTGGTTTATTATTTTACCAATAAAGTGTTTGTTATTATTATTATAAGTTGGGTAAAAATGTCATTTTGCAGTAAGTAACATTTTTATTCTCATTTCTCTTCTGGTAACACGGCAGTTGATAATTTGACAGTTGACTTATTGTCTGTGGTTGAGTTGTTTTGCTCCGGGTTGTTTTCTTTCCGAATGTTATTTTCTAATTTGTGACAGCCACGCCTTCAGGCTAAATTTGATAAATATACATTCGCAACGACATAAAGTGATTATGGCGGGTTTCGCCAATATTGCGGAGGATTATTTCCGTAGTTTAAATCCCATGGCAGCCAGAATACATGCGGATATTGTTGAAACGAAAAACATTTACGAGAATTTGTGGAATACTTTCGATCAGTCAGAGAAAAGTGAAATTCTTGATGAGTGTATCATCAAACCTGAAATCGCTATAAAGTACGCATACCTCGATACTTTGGAAATTGACTTGAACGAAAAAAAGTTTAATAAAAACGATCTGCTGTCATACTTTGACGTTGAATGTGGGCAGAGAATCATACACGACGATTCTTCAAAATTCAAAGACGAACATTCTTCGCCATTTAGTTTCCACACTAAGAGTCAATTAGATCTGTGTAATTTCAATGAAATTCGTGTCATAAAACCAAAAGATAAGTTACAGAGACCTGTAACACCTCCAATTTTGAAAACCGATTTAGCAATATCCCATTCAAAAGTCGTATCCGAACTGAAGAACGCTTTGAAATCTAGTGAAAAATTCGAAGCCAAAGAAAGAGAGTGCGAGTTTTCACCCAAACCTAAAGCTTTTGAGGATAGTTCTGGAAGTAATTTTATCAGCAAATTCATTGGTAACAAGAGAGGCAACAAGACTAACAATGAAGAGAGAGAATACTTGGTGTCCCCCGAGAGACAGTGCCAGATCATAGCTTCATCAGATAATTTCTTCAAAACCAATTTCCACAGTAGCGATACGAGAGAGTCACTCAGCTCTCCTACAAATATCAAGGGTCTCTCTTACAGAAGTAATTCAGGTATGTTTTTCCTGCTATATTTTATCATGTTTCTAATTATGGTATTAAAACCGGTATGTTATTAAAATGAAATGGTTGATAGACCAGCCGTTACGACGCGGGCTTTCGCACTGTTTCGTGCGGAGGTCGTGGGTTCGAAGCCTGGCCGTATCGACCATTTTCCGCTTTCACGACACAAGCATATGCTTACTGTGAAAGATGTCAAAAGTGTATTTGTATTCACTTCGAGTGAGCACAGATTCATTAAAAAAAAAAAAAAACAACAGAGAATTCTGATTTATCTCAATCAATGACAAGCATGAAATGAAAAATTAAAGTTTTCAGCATTTCTAAATAAAAATAAACCTAGTGAGTTTCCCGTCCTATCTAAAATGTATGTTCAATAGGTTAAAAAAAAACATAGATCGCTCTCGAGAGTGGATTGCCATATTAGAAAGAAAAAGAGGTTAATATTTTTTTTCCCGAAGGGAGTAGGCAGAGAGTCCGGATTTCCATTCTTTCCTATCCAAACAAACCTCTTTCGCTTCTTCCAAACGAATAACATTCCGCATACATGCTCTTGTGTTCCTTTTGCTCCTGACTTGGCCCTCCTCTAAAAGACTGAACCGATATGGTCGGACCATGTCATTCGAGGTCAGCCTCGTCTGCGTGCACCCGTTCTTTCAGATTTCTATATCCTTTTAGTCATTCTCTCTACATGCCCAAACCACCTTAATTTATTCACTTTCATTCTAGTCGCTACGCTAACATCCACTCCACATTCCTTTCTAATATTATCATTCCTCACCTTATCAATCAGTCTCTTTCCACATATCCTACGCAGTGATCTCATTTCCACAGCATTTATTTAGAGGTTAAGAAAATAGTTGAATATGGTTATTTTCACTACGTTTCATCTGTATGTGTAATTTTTTTAAATGTTGTTTTCTATTTCAGGGTTAGAAGAATCTCATGCGTTGCTCGCTGTTGGATCGTGCAAGTCTGCAGACACTGAGTCTTCACTGTGTGACACTGACGATTCTATTCCGTGCTCTCTTCCCAAGACTGGTTTAGATTTCTTAGACAATTGGTAAAATTTTGGATAGGCCAAATATTTTTTTGGTCCTTACGCTCAAATTCAATACAATTTTTATGAAAATATGATGTATGTATGTGCAACATGTAAATGTGTTATTGTCTTGCTATCATTACATAATATAACACTAACCAATACAAAAATGCAGGACATATTATTGTAAATATGCATACATAAAGCTGAATCTAGAAACAGAGCATACTTTCTTTTATGGTTGATTTGGACACCATGGAAACAATAACCAGCCACAACTAATAATTAATGGGCGATGACTAGAGGTACGTAATTTTCGCAAATTAAATATTATAATATCGCATTAAAAAAAATACAAAAGCAAAATTTCACATTAAAACATAAAATTTCAATAATAAAATACCTTTGAGTCTTTTAAATATTCAATAAAAAGATGACAATTGTATAAAAGGGACCGTTCAAGTATTACGTAACACATTTTTTTAACATTATTGACCCCCCCCCCCCCCCACGAGATGCATCGTAACGCTCTTTGTTACCCCTCTTCTCATTCTCCAAACGTTGCCTAACGCACATATTACAACTAGGTATGCCTCAAATCACAATTATTACTGGAAATTCACTAAATACCTTTGTAGAGGCGCCGGCAATACAATAGTAACGTTTTACAAGAAAACCCCCCCTCCCCCCCATAATGCGTTACGTAATACTTGAACGCTCCCAAATCTTCATAAAATATCAACATGTAATAAAATATACACTTTCAATTAATATAATAAAGTTTCATCGGGGACTTCTACTAACAGATTTTTCAGTTTCAATTATCTTCAGAAGGATCAAGCTTTCCTTTTTGACGAGTTACTTGATCGTTTACCTTCAAAAAATAATAATTATCGACATTGACTAAAAATTAAAAAATTGCATTTATGGAATATATGGAAAAATTTCGCTTTTATCACATCTATTTCGTAAATACGAAAATTACGTACCCCCTGGTGATGACAGATTAGTGTCCATACTATCAATGATCCAGGAAATATACCTGACTATGTTCATTTGGTTTAAATGCACCATTGAATATTAACAGTATGATTTTAATAAATTGGTCTCTAAAAGATAATCCGAAATTGTTTTGAAAACTTCATATTGATTCAGCTGTGCAATGCGACCCTAATAATTGTTTGTCTGAATTTAATCGTTTTTTTACACAACTTCTCTCTCAATGACTGCTTATTATATAATTATTATTTTAAAATTATAAGCAGTTAACACTGCCAAATTCGTTATTTATAATTAGCTGTTAATCACAGTTTGTTATTAATAATAGTTATGGTGATTTGTGTCCCAACCCAACACTAATTAATACTACTTAATGCATTTAGAAAGTTTTTTATAATATTAGTATGGTAATTCTAAGTCCCAGTATTATTGCTAAATTTAAACAATTGTATGTTGTGTACTAGTCACATGTAAAACATAAACTCAGCTTAAAGTTAAGCGTAATATTTATTTTTATCTCGTACTCCTAGTTTCATAATATTTTCCTATCATTATTTATTCTGAACTGTTGAATTATATGTACGATGTACCAGAAGTAGCATCTTTTTCTACAGTTTAGTCCCCATGGTCTGAGTTAGGTAAAAGGTCGTTGCATTTTCAAATGAAATTTTTCTGGAATATTTGTATTATTAGATACCTTTTTATAAAGCCTCTAGAAAATACAAATTTCTACATACATACAGGGCCGCCGAGAGGACTTCTGGGGCCCGGGGATATACTTCTTGTGGGGGCCCCTGCCAAGAGCGTGAAAAAAAAAATCTCCTTGGACTTTGGGCCATTTATAAATGAAGCGGGAAACCGAAAAATATCCTAATTGTATTTGGAACAATGTATTCATCAATAATTCTCTTACAAAAATGAAAACGTTTACAATTAAAATTACAAAAAAAGTACAAAAAACAAATTATTTTTTATAATGCTGCTTTCCGAACCTTGCGCCTAGCAAACAAATTAATTACGTCTTGAAAATCAATTTTCTTAGCCATTTCAGATTCAATCGACAACATTCCTAAATCATTCAATCGGTAATCATAATCATAATAGATTTTTTCTCCGGGGCCCCTAGAACGCAGGGGCCCCGGGTATTTTCCCCGCCAACCCCCCCCTCTTGTCGGGCCTACATACATACAACTCCCTTTTACAAGCCACTCAGGGGCATAGGGAGGCAACAAGAGCTCTCCATTGCGCTCGATCTTGCGCAATGTTTATGACGTCATCATGCATGCTGGCTGGACCAATTTCGCTTATTTTTTGTGGTTGTGTTTGCTATTTTCAGGAGCAGGTCCTTATGAAAGAAAAAGTTTAGAAAGTTCCACAGAACATTGGAAAAGTTAAGAAAACTTAACGTAGATAATGTTCTTAGTACTTTTGACAACTGCAACCTTTTTAATTTTTGAATTTTAATTAGCGTTTGACAAACTATCAGTTGGTGCGATGCATCGGTCGGAATTATATTGGTGAAAAATAATTAATTAGTCATTAAACAAGTCAGCATTCAATATTCATAGTAAAGACTGAAAGCTGCTGATTTTTGTCAATGGTCGATATTGTTTGTTTACCTATTTTTTCAAAAAACACGTCCATTTACATTTTCTTCAGTTAGAGTGGAATTCATGCTAAGAATTAAAAAAAAAAACTATGTAAGCAGAAAGAAAATGGTTTGTATCTCTATATGAAAGTCTATGTAGCAAAATGATATTTGCATATGACTTGTCATCATGTGTTTGTCTCTCATTGTTTTAACATTATCTATAAATAAATACCTCACGACACACAATATGTTGTAAGCAATGATTCATGCTTTGTCAATAATCTATGGAATTCATGTTATGTTTACTTATGTGTCATTTTGGTTAATTTAAATACTGAATTCCTCCAAATTTTTGTCAAATATGACAAAATAATGTTTAGCCAATGCTTTTGGTAAAATTTCTATTTCATACAATTAATTGCTGATGATGCTTTGAAAGGATCATGTTTTTTTATGGAACAGAAACTTAGCTTAAATTGCTTGTTAATATATTCATTTATTAAAATACAAGCTGATAGCCGTCTTGATTTACATCTCCAAATGATGATTTAACTTTTAAAAGATAGCTATCTCTTTCTGAAATTTTACTGTCAAAGATCCTATGATTATTTACCAAGTTTTACTTGTTTCATTTCAAAGTGCGTTTTGCGGAGATTAGATTTAAAAATAGGTTACTTAGTTTTTATTAAGTAAGAAATTTTTTCTTATGAATTTATTATATGTGCAATAAAATTTACAATCATTATGTATTATGCGAGGTTTATATTTATTCCATAGGTACTTTAATAAACCCTTGGTTTGCCATTTGAGGTTCCTATTAAAATTTTTCAGTAATATAATTTTGTTACAATTTCCTAATTGTAAATTTAAAATGAATAATTTGTCAGCCTAAAATTATTGTTACTATGTTTTTGTAGCACTTCTGTATAATAATTAAAAATACCTACACTTAGTTGATACTTAGATATTGTCATTATTCTCAAACTTTTACGAGTGAAAATATCTCTCAGTGCAAATACTGCTGTTTTTTTTTAATAGTTTTGAATAAAATGGATATTTTTTAAATATTTTAAGTAAATACTCATTGTACTTTAAAAAGATGCTATTAATATGATAGTAGGTATTTACTAAAATAACTTTTTTATTGCGTACTGAAGTTTTTGTACTTTTTTTTGTGTTTGATTTACTTTACTCTAATGGTTCTCCCAAATACATATAGAAACTTATTTATAAACCTATTTCATGTTTTTTTTTTTTAATTATTTTTCATATTTATGTACATACTTTATGAAATATGTAGAATAGTAAACGTTTTATACACTTGCCTTGCTTATTTTATTCATCTCATTTTTCCTTACCGTTTCATGTTGAAATTTTTTTTTATTTATCTCTAAATGGAATTTGTATAGTCTTTACCCCATGATACATAATACGAATCTTATGTGCAGCGCAAGTCGGTACTAAAATGTGTTGTATGTTATGAAGATCAAAGATTTTTCATCTGGACTCATTTTGCAACTATAATCCAAATTGCGAGGATAAAACAGCAACATATTGATTCTCTGCGTGGGACATAAGATACTCGAGAACTTATTTTCCTTTCAAGTAGATAATATCTATAGGTACATCTCTAGATTCTTGTCCTTTTTAAGGACTAGATCTTAACAAATATATTATCCAATATGTAACAACTAAAAACTCTAAGAATTCATTACTGATGTTCCATTTTTAAATGAAACAAACCACTACGGGCTTACAACCGTCTTCTACTGTTATTTCGAAGGCTGGCTTAGTGTGATCACTTTACGTTAACAACGTTCGCCATTAGGTGGTAATGTTTAAGTCTCCGAAACTCTTAATCATGACAATTCTCAACATGTCGAAAAATGCAACAAGTAGATATTTAATAATTATTAATGAAATATAGAGATAAAAGTTGGAAATTATTGAGAACAAAAGAGCAACCAAATTTAAAGACTGCTGTATTTGGCGCCAGGATATGACTATCCATTTTTGTAAATGTCTCATCTTTATTGCCTATTGACTTTGTTGGTGCACAACATTCTAATTATGTCTAGATTCTTGTGACAGGACTAGATCTTAACGAATATGTAACAACTAAAAACTCTATGAATTCATTACTGATGTTCTATAAATATATTATCAACAACTAATAGCTCACTAATCTGGGGGACAAAATGCAGTTGGCGATCGACTACAAACGAATTCTTCGACAATGTAGAGTAGGAAGAAAATTAGCTGTCCACTTTTTATAACTTTATATCAGCGTCATTGCTTAGTTCAAAAAATTGTTTACTTGTTCCAGTGGACAGATAATTTTTTCGCACTATACATTGGCGAAATCTTCATTTGTAGTCGAACGCCAGTTTGAATTTGTCTACGGGGGCTGTTTGATTTTTCAATGGTGTGAACAATCCAGATAGGTATATGGATATAATCATATCCTGGCACCAACATTTCAGCAGTAGCTATTTATAAAAAGTTGTCTAGTAGTTCTCAAAGATTCTCATTAACATAGTGCTTGCTGTATACATGTATTATAAAGGAAATAGTGTCGGGCCAGATGGCCTAGTGGTTACTGTATCGGCATGGGACGACCAGGGAAACAGGTTCAAATCCTGCCCGGAGCATGGGATTATTCCACATGTTGAAAATTTCACTATTATTCGGGAATTTGAACATTTTAAATGTTCATTTAGTATCGATTATTTTCCAAAACTGAAGTAAAGTGGAAAACATTTATACCTTTTTGGAAAGCTTATTAATTGGGAAAGTTTTTCCTGTGGTT